>RJWJ010005335.1:27845-69156 GCA_004363605.1 Indri indri
TATCTGACACAGGCTTCAAGGCCAAACAATCAGCAGATAAGGGCAAAACTATGGAGTAAGGACTCACAGCATGATGTCTGATTACATGTACTGGTAGATGATACCTAAAGAAAATGTATACAAATAATTACAAACTTTCAAATTCCCAAACACCACTCAAAAAGATGAGCCACTAATGAGGGCTAGTTCTATGCCTCTCACCCAACAATAATGCAAAGATCTCTCTCACAGCCCCAATTTTAAAGTTATTTTATATAAAATTTCAATTATTCATTCACCCTTCTCTAAAAGCCCCCAGAATACTTTATTAAACTCTTTTCTGAGGACTTAACCACAGTCTATGTTATATTAGAGTCATTGCAGAGATAACTAATGCTCATTGAAGTCAGGGCCCATGAATACAGTGAACCAAACATGAAAGGTGTTCAGCTAAAACATAAATGTCTACTTTATGTCAAGCACTGCTTATTATCTAGCATTCATTCACAGTTACGTGGCAGGGCATTATGATACCTATTTTACAGATGATCAAAATGAGGATTAAAGAGTCTAAATGAATCGCCTATAATCACAGAGGTCACTAAGTGACTAAATTCCAATTTATTACTTTCACTTGAGAACAATTTCATCATCCATAAACTCAAAAAGAGAACCAAGAAATATGTTTAGAAATAAAAACAGATTCAATAGCAATCTCTCTTAAGCCAATTAAAGTTAATTTAACACTGTCTAGCAGGAGAGCAATGCCCAGCATATGCTAACGTTAAAGAATAATTTTACTAATAAAACATTCCCCAAACTCTTAATTCATGTATTTGTGACTGATGTAAATAAAATTGGGTAAGATTTCTAAGAGATACTTAAGTGTGTTTTTTCGTTTCATGTACCCCAATGAAAGAGACTAGGGCAGAGTTCTATATACAAATCAAGCTGAATAATTTAATAAAAAAATACAATACTTTTTAATTCAAATTTTTCACTAAAAGAAACCAGGGCTCTTTAGAGAAATGGCTAATGCTGGGGCTGGGACAGGAAAATAAGAGGTGAACATTGGCTATTGCTTTGTGCCAGAAAGCAAGAAAGTACTAAAAGACTTGTGGTGCCATGTCAAAAGGACAGAGGAGCCTATTTGAAAGGACCTGAACTAGAACAATAAGGAACAATTTGAGCATCAAAAGAATAAAGATACTAGACAATAATTTTTAAAATAAAAATTCCATAATAATACTCAAGGAAGGGGGAGAGCAGGAAGAAGAATGCTATCTAACAAAGATAGAAGAAACAAAAAGAATTAGAAAATCACCTTCCACAACCGTAAGAAATAATTGATACAGAAAGGATCATCAGTGGATGCAAAATGACTGGTGAAGTGTTGCTGGGCTACAAGATATTCCCAAGCCTGAAAGTATAACTTTCATATGAAAACCACACCTGTACACTGAGGATAACTGCCATCGGCACCTTCAGTGAGTGATCAACCTTAATATTACTAGCAATAGGGAAATAATCATACAAGTTCACATTGTGAGATATTCTACACAAATCTGGCCTACACACTTCAAAAAAGTAAACTTAATAAAGAAAAAAGGGGAAGAAAGGTGAAGAGATGCTTCTGGAAAAAGTCAAGAAATACCTATTTCCAGCTATGAATGGAAAGCCTGTATCAATCAGACTAACTCCCTTATTAGGAAAACTAGAAAAGCTGGGCCCTACATTTTCCAAACCTTTACTCTATGCATAATTTTCTGATTCCAAAGTAAACTCAGGGCTAAGAGGCCAAGCAAAAAGCAGCAGTTCAGAACTTCTGGCAGCCAAATGTGGCTAGGGATACAAAAACTGATGTCCAGAACTTGCCAAGGAGTGGGGGGCTAGTAAACATCCCAGCCTACCAGGTTAAATTCCTGTAGGATTATGCTCTAGTAGAAAGTGCAAACTGCAGACAGACCAGCCTTTACAAAGACTGAAACCCAACCCTGAATCGTCTCATCTCAATCCCTGATTGAATCAAATTCATCTGCCCATAGAATAACTGCTGCCAAGAGAAAATTATATCATCTGTGAAGGAAGAGAACATCATCCACAATCTTCCATTTGCCATATGCAGTCCTTGATCAAAAATGACTGGGCTTGCCAGGGACAGAATGAAATCACTAAAAGAAAAAAAGGAAAAAAGCCACCAAAAACAGACCAGAGATGATCCAGATATTAGGGCTATCAGACAAGAACTTTAAAAATGACTGTGATTAATACATTCGAGAAAACCATGGCATTATAGAAAATTTCATCAGACAACAGAAATCCGTAAAAATAATCTAATGGAAATTTTAGAAAAGTATAACTATTATGTACCCACGAAAATTTTGTTTAAAAGCCTCCAAAATAAATATATAAATAAATATGCAAAGTGCTCTGGGCCATAGATAAAGGAACTCCTAAGCCACTGTGGGAACACATTCCCTTCAAAGAAGCAACAATAAAACTGACAGCTAACTTTCCAACAAAGAACAGATTCCAATTACGAACCTACAATTCCATGCCTCATGGTAATATTCTTCAAAAGAGGAAGCCAAGCAATTTTTAGATTAAAAAAAACCCAAGAGAAAGCATCACTAATTGTACCAAATTAAATGATAAAGGAAATTCTTGGCCGGGCGCTGTTGCTCACGCCTGTAATCCTAGCACTCTGGGAGGCCGAGGCAGGCGGATCGTTTGAGCTCAGGAGTTTGAGACCAGCCTGAGCAAGAACAAGAAAGAAATTAGAAAGAAATTAGCTGGACAACTAAAAATAAATATATATATATATATATATATATATACAAAAAAATTAGCTGGGCATGGTGGCGCATGCCCGTAGTCCCAGCTACTCGGGAGGCTGAGGCAGAAGGATTGCTTGAGCCCAGGAGTCTGAGATTGCTGTGAGCTAGGCTGACACAACAGCACTCTAGCCCAGGTGACAGATGATGATCGGGAGGTCTACTTACTGAAATCTCTAAAGCACCACTGTGAAGGAACCATGAAAGCACTACAAGTTGTGTGATTTAAATGCTAAACGAAAATTGTGACAAATTATAAATTCTGATTTCTTTTTCTGTAACAATATTTCATCCTTCGAGACAATCAGAGAAATAAATCCTTTACCTTCTAAAAACTGAAACAGGCAAACTGAAGACTGATGGCAAAGGTTTATTGGAAGAATTAACAGACCTATTTCATAAAAGAAAAACAGCAAGAAATAACTGAGTGGACAATAGTTTTATATAACAAATACAACTTCACTTCTTTGAAAAAAAATCAAGAGTTGCAATTGCGTCTATTATTTAACATGGTATCAACATGTTTCCTACTACCTAGATTTGCTTACAAAGAGTAAATTATGCCTTTCTAAAAAAATTCCATGTAACAAACAATTCATATAACGCAGTAGTTATACTGGCATGGGGACTCAATGTGTCCCTGCCCACTGATCCTGCTCAAGATCAGTGTTAACCAGATATTATCATCCTAAACATCTTCCCAGGTATTTTTAAAATAATAAAATATTAAAGAAAAAACACATACTTGAAGGTATATATTAAAAGTGTATTAAAGACAAAAATCACTGCAGTAATTTTTAGATTTTATACTTAGTAATGTTTAAAAATAAAATTTCAGGGTGATTTCTTGAGCCAATGGACTTTTTAAACACTCCTTATTCAAACCAAAAATCATACCATATGTGTCTAGCGTATATGGAAAGCATAAGCCTCACAAGAAGAAATTTCCATGCATTGCTATAAGATTGCATCAGAAACCTTAGGTAAATAATTATTAAGAGAAAAAAAGTATAAACTCTTATATCTCACCACATATCCATTCTTGATACTTCATCAAATAATAGAAGACAAAACAATGCTCCGATTTCAGTCACAACAGTACAATCTTCATGAAATATCAAGGAAACTGAGGAATAAAAAGAAGCATAACTTTACGAAATATTTTTACTTCTAGAAAGAATGAACTTCAAATTTAAAACGTCTTAACTTGAAGGGAAGAGAAATGCAGCATTAACCCGGAGAAGCAAATATCACTAAAACACAGGCTCTCAAACTTTCTAATGTGTAAGAATCACCTGAAGCGCTTGTTGAAACAGTTTCTGGTTGGTAGATGTAGGGGGGCAGCCTGTGAATTTGCATTTCTAGTAAGTTCCCAGAGGATGCAGACACTGCTGGCCCAGGAGCCACACTGGCAGATACACTCAATAGACACTCTAATTTTAGGTAATAAGAGAAAAAAACGGGTACAGTTTTTAGGGAGGTTTTGCCAAGTCATTGGCTAATTCTAGCTAGAGTTTCCTCGCTGAAAGATCTTCTTTTATAATTTTTACCCTTTACTACAAACATGTAATCATAGAACTTGGATTTGACTTTAAAACATCGTGTTTGCGCTGTGTTGTTATTTTGGTTTCTGTTTCTTGTTTATTAAGACAAGATGATGGGAAAGGACAGTGCTCTGAACTAACAGACAATGCCTGCTCTACCGCTTATTATTTAGCTCGGTGGCATGGTCAAATTCTTTAACATTAATAAGCCTCAGTTTCCACTTCCGTAATGTTTCCAATGCTACAGTTTCTCAGTGCCTCAAACCTATGAAATTCTAAACAAACAGGTATGGTGGTGGCACCAATCACATGGGAATAATAATGTAATACAGAGTAAGCAAATTCAAGGAAGCAGCAAAAAGAAATTAGTTTTGACAGAAGATATTTTTTCCTAACTGCATCCTTATGTAACTGGCACAATTAAAAATAGCAATAAACTAAAAGGTAAAAAAGTGGAGAAAGGTGTAAAAATTTATGATAAAGTAGACATTTCATATCAGTGGAGAGAGAATGAGCTACAATATTTCCAAATACCTAAGAAATTGTTGCAATACACTTGCCTACAATATGGGGAAAGAATAGGTTTAGATCTCTGCCTTACACTATACACCAAAATCAATTCTAGATAGATTAAAGATCTAGTTCTTTTAAAGAATACTATAAACATATTAGGAGAAAATACAAGACTACATGTTTCCAATCTGCAATTGCAGAAGGCCCTACTTTTAGAGCATGATGAAAAGCCCAGCTGCCATAACAGAAAAGCTTTATATATTTCCATAAAATATTTAAGCATATTTAAAGATATAATAATAAACACATTTAAAAGAATAGAAAGGTTGAAAGAAAATATTAATGACATAAAATGAGGGTTACATCTATGTTATAAAAAGAAACCCTACAAGTCACTGAAAAGAAATTAAATACAACAGAAAAACAAGCAATTCATAGATGAGGAAATCTGAATATACAATAAACATACAAAAAGATAATCAACTGCACTAAGAAAATAGAAAAATAAAATGATAATGATATTATTTTCACATGTAAGATTAAAGAAAATTTTAAATTGAGATATATTCAATTGCCAAAGTTGTGAGTAAAATAATTTTTTTTTTTTTTGGAGACAGGGTCTCACTCTGTCACCCAGGCTGGAATGCATCACCGCAGCCTTGCACTCCTGGGCTCAATCGATCCCTGTGACTCAGCTTCCTGAGTGGCTAGGACTACGGGCACAAGCCACCACCACTGGCTAATTTTTCCTTTTTACTATAGAGATGGGGCCTCGCTATGTTGCCCAGGCTGGTCTTTAACTCCTGGCCTCAAGCAATCTCCCCACGTCGGCCTCCCAAAGCATATACAGTCTATGCAAAAAGATGATCATACTACATGATTACTGTCATGATGAAAAATCTGAGACCAATATCCAATAATATGGCAAACTGAAATTCTGAAACAATATAAAATCTTTTTCTTGGATTTTTTTATTTTTAAGAGTATAGATTCATATGTAATAATATGGAAAGATATTCAAGATATATTCTCAGTTGAAAAAAGGAAGCAATGCAATATTGAAGTACATAGTATGAGAAATATATGTGTGAATAGAAAAGATTATTTGGAATAACACATTCCAAACAATAACTAGAAAATACTTCTTTGGGGAAATTGACAAAGAGAAGAATATGAAAACTTTCAGAATTTTACTTTGTAGTTCTGTATTATCTGAATTTTTACAATAAGGATATATAAGTTTGTAATTATTTAAAACGAAAACAAACAAAGGTAAGGAAGTCTGGTCTCTTCTCCTACCTCCACCATTTTCTGGTTATGACTTTGGCCAAGTTACTAAATATCTCTATGGTGTAATAAATGATTTCTAAGTTAATTTATAATCCTGAAATACAGTATAGAATTCTGTCATTAACATGAAGTTTATAATTTAAAGCAGTATGTCTGAGAGGCTATTTAATTATTGTATCCCTTTGATCTACTCCCCATGCTGCAGACAGAATAATCTTTCTAAAACACATACTTGCCCTGTTTAACAACCTTAAATGGCTCCTCACTGCTGTTTAATAAGACCTATCCGGACCTGCATTAAGTGCCCTCCCTGCCTCACCCCACCATTTCCCCTTCGCCCCAGACTCCCCACAATCCAGCCACCCCTAACCAACCACCATCTCGAACATATCATTCTCTCTCACACACAACCATGTCCAGTCTGTGTTGCTATAAAGGAATACCTGAGGGGACAGATACATGCATACACAAAGGGTGCAATGCGCACCCTCCGAGAGATGGACACGCTTGGGACTGGGACTTGGGGGGAAGGGGGGGCAAGGGCAACATACGTAACCTAAACATCTGTACCCCTATAAACAACAAATAAAAAAAAAAAGAAAAGGAATACCTGAGACTGGGTAACGTACAAAAAGAGGTTTATCTGGCTCACGATTCTACAGCCTATACAAGCAGGGCACCAGCATCTGCTTCTAGGGAAAGCTTCAGGGAGCTTCCAATCAAGGCAGAAGGAGAAGTGAAAGCAGACATGTCACATGGCAAAAGAACAGCAAGTTCAGGGGAGGTGCCAGGCTCTTTTTAACAACCAGCTCTTGCATGAACTGATAAAGTGAGAACTCACTCATTACCATGGGGAGGGCACTAAGCTATTCATGAGGGATCCTCCCCCATGGCCCAAACACCTTCCAGTAGGCCCTACCTCCAACATTGGGGATCAGATTTAAACATGAGATTTGGAGGCACCAAACACCCAAACCATATTTCCATGCCTCCCTCTATATGGAAGTCAATCCTATTAATTTCTGGAATTCCAGCTTAGATGCTACATTCTCTGGAAGCAATCTCTGATGCTTTCCCACCACACAATCTATTTAGCACTTCCTCCAGTGCCAGGAATCCTACTATTTCAGGTATTATAATATCGTATTATATACTTACTTGTCAAAGTCTCCAACTCTCTTGTAAGTGCTATAAGGGTCATTTACCATGCTCATCACTATAACCCAAAGGCCTACAACTGTACCTAGCCCATAACATGTGCTCAATAAATGTTTGCTAAGGAATGGATTTTCCTGGTTGAGCAGCTGGTAAAAAATTAATTTTACCCTGAAATTAAATCTATTTATGAGAGATACTATAATTCATTTTCAGACTCATTGAAGTAATTTTCACAAACAGTGATGAAATAGAAAAATTGTTAAATACCAAAAGGGTAGAGATTATTTTGCCTTGGAAAGTGCCTTTGAATGCAGTAGGTATTCACAGTAAGTTCAATGCTTGAATAATATAAATAAAAAGGTAAACTAGAGACTAAATTCAATTGAATGTAGTTAGTAAGACAATTACTAAAAGAATTAAAGAAAACCAAAAATCCTTAACTGCTGCTTTTTCAGACCATCAGACTGTAAGAACCTATAAAAATTTTACACTCTACTCAAAATTTTAAAAGCCTAAACTCACTGGGTCTGTTTAGATGTTTAGAACTTTACCTGGTTTGGACCTGTACCAATGCTACTTAAACTGCATCCTATTCACTTGGCAAGCAGAGCCATTAGGAGGAAAAAATATGCTAAAATAAAATGCTCAATTAGACTATATTCTAATAATATATTTTGAATATAAATCTCATTTATCTCCTACATGTCTGATAATAGACAAGGTTAAGCATATTTGACCAGGATGCTTCTTGTAAAATATTTAAAAGCAGTAGCCTAAAACCCTAGGAAAGAAAACAGTATAAAATATTATCAAGGTTGCTATTGAGAACACAAGAAAAAGAGGATAAAACTACATGAAATTTGTCCAACTAAACACATTACTAAATCAGAATCAAACTAAAAAGGGTTAAAAAAAAAAAAACCACACTTTATACATGTAGTAAATTTATGCTCAGAGTCATTCAGGATGGTCTAGTGTCCACCCCTCACAGGTTGGGTCTTACTCTTAATGCCAGTCTAATGACATAATCAGATATCACACCAAAGATTCTAGGATACGAAGGCAAAAGCAAAACAAGAAAGAGGGAACAGATATTGGAAAGAAGACAGTAATGACAGCAGCTGCAACTTTATCTCTTTATAGATCCTAATTTACTGTGTGAGCACCAAATGATATCGACATCGAGGTGCAAAGAACAATCAGAGGCTTCAGGTTTTCTCAGCTCCAAGGTCCATTCAGTATCAGAATTATAAGGAAATTTCCACAAAAGTATTAAACATTTTCCATTGTGATGAGTTATTTTAGTAGCATGTTCACTAATAAACTTTCATGCTTTATTAGTAGAACAAAAAGTAAATATTACCTACAGTTAAAAAAGAAACACTTAAAGCTTAAGACTGATCTCATTATCAGCAGAATTTCTTTTACTCACCTCTGAAGAGCAGGGTCAAGAGAGAAGATTGTTGTGAGAGGGAAACACGCATGATTGGATCGGCACATAAAACCTTCCTCAAGAGTGTGAGGCACGGCTGTATCAAACATTCTATCACCTGGTCAGGAGGGAATACACAGTTATTTTATTTTCACAAACTCCAAAGTGAGATAAAATATACCATAATATTATCTTATTCTAAATTTTATGCTTTTTCATCAAAATTATGTGAAACTAAAATGCAAATAAATATTAGAAATTACTTTCCACTGAAAATAAGTTTTATATATACTTCTGCTTATATATATCATGGAAATTTTAAGATTAGTTTTCCTTATAGAGACCCCACTTTCAGAAATCAAAAAATGAAGATGGGGGTGTTACTTAAGACTTAAAATCCAAGTAATCATCCAAATTCAGCTGAATTCAAGCTCAGATCTGATTAATAAAAACACCAGCCTGTGAAAATGTCTAGATACACATTTGTCTTACCTTGCCATCTTGACCCACACATGCATTTAAATACTCAATTATCTTGTCAATTAAGCATAACTTTTTCACCACAGCATGCATCTTAATATCTGTAGACCAAAAAAAGTACTAAAAGTTAACATTTTTGTAGCTTTAAAAACACATTCATTTTGAAATATACCGAACTGATATCTACACAACTTTTGAACTATTAAAAGTAGTTACACCTGGAATTGAAATTAGAGAATGAAACTTTTAACTTTTTACTTTATAAACATCTATACAATTTGAAAACATTTAAGTAACAAGCATATCGTACTTCTGTAACACAAAAACAAAACTATAAAAAAAGAATTATGTGAACTAGTTCAGACTCTGAAAAGGAAAAGAATTTTAAGTGTACAAATGAATCCTTTTGTTTGTACCTGGCAAATTATCTTCCTTACATTGTTTCATTGACATTTCTTCTCTTTTCCAAATTCATCACCTCAAAATGTTTAAAATTCTCCGCAAGCTAATACGTAAATACGGCTTGCAGTATGAACATTTTTCTATTAATAAAAACTCTAGCCTCAAACTATTAATAGCAAGTATAAAAGGAACAGGATTATAATATAATCTATACAGTAAGAATACAAACACTTTTTAATAAACATATCCATATACTATGTTTGTAATAAAAAGGTTTTTTGTATACACACAAAAGGATTTTACACACATGCACACCTTACTAGAGCCAAAAATTCTAGCTGCTTACAGATTAGTTGCAAGTATTTAACAACTTGCAGACAAATTTTTTCCTATATTCTCATTGAGAAACACACACACACACACACACACACACACACACACACACACACACACACACATACTGAACTAGGAGCTATCACTGTAACAACTTTTAGCTACTACTCAAAAAAGTTTCCCTTACCACCAGAACAGTACATACCAAATTATAAATTATACTTTTCAATGCTAGCAATATTGAAGGAATACTCTCTGAAACAGTTTTTCTTCACCTTTTTTTAACCAAGACTCTCCACATTTTTAGAGCCTTATTTTCTGTAGTCTATATTATTGTTACTAAAACCACAAATATATTGAATATGCTTTTTCAAATTATTCTCATCCAAGTTTCCAATTAATGTTAAGACAAAGAATGCTAACCACAAAAATCTTTTTATGTAAATGCAAAGTTATAATTTCTCACAAATATTAAAGTATATACATGACATATAGGGAAAAATAAAAACTAACCCAAAGAATGAAAGCCTATGGAATAACAACACTACAAACAAAGCTAATAATATATTTTACTAGTTGCTTTTAAGAATAAATCCTTAAAGAAAACATAGAGCTGTGCTGCATTACTTTTCGTTTTACCTACCCACAAAAGTACTGTTTGATTAATTTCTCTAAGCAAGATGGCACCAATTGAAAACATCACATACTATGTAAATTTTGAAAGAAACATGTACTTTACTGTTAGAATTATATCAATATTTTAGAAGGAAGATAATTCTATCAAATAACATTTTCCAGGTCAAATAATGATAAGGGATCAACAAACTTTTTCTATAAAGAACCAGGTAGCAAATATGTTGTTAGACTTTGCTGGCCACATATGGCCTGTCCCATACTCTTTGGTTTTGTTTTTTTAATAACTCTACAGATGCAAAAACCATTCTTAAATTGAGGACTGTTTAAAAAAAAAAAAAACAACAAGCCACAGGCTGGGTCTGGTCCATAATCCAGTTTGCAAAGCCCTGATCAACTAAACACGACAACCTAAAATTCTATCATCAGCAGCAGTACAGCAATCATTTTCTTTAAAAGACATTACCTTGCATAATCACAGCTAACTGTTCTGCGGCTGACTTTCTCAAAAGAAGATCAACATCATCTGAGGTGAAGATTTCATATACCTTTTCAACAGTCTCCAACTACAAACAACAACAAAATAATTAGACTTTTCATCTGCTCCCAATCCTCCAATAAAATTTTATAGTTTGTGCCTTAAGAACAAAAGCTCAGAAAGTCAACTTAAATGACCAATAATATGTGCATGTAATTTGCAACAATGATGCGCTAGGTCAGGGAGGAACTTAGGATCTAAAATAAAGAGCCACCATGTCAAATAAACCTCTCTTCTTCATATACATTTTTGCTAGGAAGCCATTCACAACCCATTAATCCATTAGTCACCTTAAAAATGACACAGAAAACATCCATGTTCCCTAACATCTCTACAGGTAGTACCAGGCTACCCTGAGAAGAGCAACCCAGACCTATGACTCAAGATTTCCCTGTTGCTGCTGAAAGCCACCAGCTGGAATTCCCATGACCCCCCTCCTTCTATGTCTTGAAAGACCCCAGAACAGACAGCACTCTAGGACTTGCTGCCTGGCACCCCAACAGAGCCACCCCGATACTAGTCCCTGTTACTCCACGCCAGGTCAGAGTCTGAGGTGGCAAAACCTGCAATAGGAAAAGGAGCAAAGATGACCCTCTTTCTTTCTCCTAACCACTGCTGTCTTTTAGCCCTAATACAGAGTCAAAGACGGCAGTACCAGAATGCTCCCTCCCCGTCTTCCTCCATGCCATACACAGGCACAGGAGTGACTGCCAACGGCTTAGTACTCAGGGAGTCCCCAGCCAGACCTGGTATGTGGCTAGCGGAAGATTCTCCAGTTCTGCCAGGGCTGTCACATGGCCCTGAACATTTAGGTAAGAAGATTAAATGTGTTTCTCCATAAAAAAACATTGTATTACCTGTGGCTCTAAAGTACTACTACACACTTCGGTGAACTAAACTTAAATAAAACCTGACAGATTGCAAACTTGAAGTGAAAAAGAAGCTATAAAATATAGGCATGAATCAATAAAGATAATGGACAGCTTTCTTTATAAAATTCTGCATTGGTCCAGTACGATATAGGTGCAGACCTGACTAAAGACAGAGAACTAGATGATAAACCTCTGAAGGTATATAAGGAGCCAAAGATTTAGAAAAGAGATTAACAAACAATACCTCAGAACTATTGTAACATTTAAGAGAAGGAGAAATTGCCTTTGCCTCCTATATTATTTTTTTCTCTTATAATGAAGAAGCTGAAACTTCTGTCATAAAAACTTTTCCTTTTTTGCAATTATAGGCAATTTCCAACAAGAATTTCTGATAGTTTTTATGTTAGTGATATTTGTTTTTAAAAGTCATCATAAAATTTCTTTCCACTAGTTTCGCCTTATGCTGTACTTAACATACTATTCAGGCTGGGTGCAGAGGCTCATGCCTATAATCCTAGCACTCTGGGAGGCCGAGGTAGGAGGATAACTTGAGGTCAGAAGTTCAAGACCAGCCTGAGCAAGAATGAAACCCCATCTCTACAAAAAATAGAAAAAATTAGGTGGGCATGGTGGTGCCTGCCTGTAGTCCCAGGTACTAGGGAGGCTGAGGGAGGAGGATCGCTTGAGCTCAGGAGTTTGAGGTTGCAGTGAGCTATGATGACAACATGGCAATCTAGCCAGGTTGATAGAGCTAGACTCTGTTTCAAAAAAAAAAAAAAGATACTATTCCAAATAATTTGCACTTCCAGTGTATATACTAAATTAAAAGGGACATAATGCTTGGCATATAGTAGAAATATTTGTTCAATAAATAAGTGTATCCAGAAGCCCAGTGAAGCCAGAACACAATTTCAATCTAGCCCTGAATCACCACATTTCTCTCCCTTCCCAGGACATACACAAACTGAAGAATGTCATGTAAAATATGTGATATGCAGAGGTATCAAATAATCATACAGTAATAAACTCAAAAGTTATAGTCACCTTAATAACCAGTTCTTTTCTGTCATCCAGCTTAAGTTCAATAGGCTTTTTCACAATAAATAAATTAGTAACTCTGGAGAGAACTCTGGCATCTATTAAAGGGCGCTTTGTATCAGCCCCTTCTTCACTTCTAAGATGAAATGCTAAAAGCTTTAATGCTAGTGAGCGGACCCTAAAAACACAAAGTATTTAAGTCAAAATTTTGTAATATACAAATGTCTATTAAAAAGGTGTATAATTACAAAAAATTATCATATATCAATAAAGTATATTAGTCATACTGCCGTTACTAATAATAATTTACTTTTTCTACTAAAAAAACCTTTTGTATAAAACATTTATTCAATTTTATAATGTTTATAAAATAAACATCAGAAACAAAGAACAATCAATAATTACAAAAGAGACAGAGTCGCTGAGACTATATATCACAGTCAACTTCAATAAGTTGATCTGCACCTTAAATCTTTAACTCCTAACTTCAAATATAGTGATCTATTTCAACCATAAAATATCACACACCCATAACCAGAGTCCAAACATTAAGTCAAACCTCCAGTAGAGTAATTCTCTAATAACTAGAGTGTGATATCACTACTATGTGTATAGATCATCTGTTAGGCATCAAACGGATTCCTCTCAAATACAGTGGCTCACATTTGTAATCCTAGTACTCTGGGAGGCCAAGGTGGGAGGATTGCTTGAGCACAGGAGTTCAAGACCACCCTAAGCAAGAGTGTGACCTCATCTCTACTAAAAACAGAAAAATTAACCAGGTGTCGTGGAGTATGCCTGTAGTCCCAGCTACTCGGAAGGCTGAGGCAGGAAGATTGCTTGAGCCCAGGAGTGTGAGATTGCAGTGAGCTATGATGACACCATTGCATTCTACCCAGGGCAACAGAATGAGTTCTTGTCTCAAAAAAAAGGAAATTGAACCCCCCTCCTCACTGCCCCGCTTCATTCATTCAATGTATATGTATATATATATATATATATATATATATACACACACACAATATATATATACACACATTCAATATATATATATACACATTTTATATATATATATATATATATATAAAATTAGTTGGCCATGGTAACATGCACCTGTAGTCGCAGCTACTTGGAAGGCTGAGGCAGCAGGATCACTTCAGCCAGGAGTTTGAGGCTGCAGTGAGCCATGATAACGCCACTGCACTCTAGCCAGGGTGACAGAACGAGGCTCTGTCTCGGCGGGGTGGAGAGGGAGATTCCTCTCAAATATAAAAATACAAATACTTTTGATTCCCATTAAAATTCTTTACCTGGAAGGCATTAGGATTAAGGTCAGTTGAGTGGGGGGATGGGAGACTTTTCAAGAAAAGGTAAAATACTGCATGCCACTAAGCAATGAAATAGAAAAATAGAAAAACCATCAAGAGGACAAAGGTCAGTGAGGTGGGAGATACTGAAACAACCATGTAGCTGTCACTTCTCTGATAGGTTCTTGAACTACCTGGAAACTGACCAAATCTTAAAACAATAATATATGTTGCCATATATTAGGTTTTATATTAGGTTGCCATATCTAGGTTTTAAGTACTATCTATAAGACAACTAAAAGATGCATACTCAGGGAGGCGTCCCTCCTATAGGTCTAGTCACCTACCCTAGGTCTAGTCACCTTGCTGTATGTGGGCCCGTCACCCTGAAGCCCCGTATCATAACATGTATTTCATTTTATGACAACTGATAATAAAGTATAATTGATAACATCTATCTTCCCAATTACATATCAAATTCTAATAGAGCAGGGCCCATGTCTGTATTCTGTACTGCTTCATCCCATAGCTGACCACAGCTCATAGGCATATAGTAGACACTCAATAAATACTTGTAGAATTAACAGAAAGCAGACATTTACTGAAATATTACTAACAGATATCATCTCCAGAGGCCTAATATTTACTCAAGATGGTATGAGAAGTCAGGCAAACTTTCTCACTCTCCCAGTTGCTGTGTTACCTCATGCAAGCTTAGAAAGGCTAAACACCCTCCTAACAGTTTTCATTTGTTCCTTTCATTCTAAGCCAACAATATCTATATTAAAATCTGATGAGGTCAATATACAGACAGTTACAACCCCTAATAAAAAACGCTAGAGATGGGATATGTAAAGCATATATTTATGCATCTTCTTCTCTGGTATATAAATTTAGCAATTTTTAGGCTTAGCATGAAATGCCAGGATCCAGTACAGAATACAGAATACTTTCAACTACCAATTTTTGAATAGAGTCATGCCTCATATAATATAATGACATTTTGGTCAATGACAGACTACATACTCAATAGTGGTCTCATAAGATTACAATACTGTATTTTTATTGTAGCTTTTCTATGTTTAGAAATTTTGAGATACAAAAATATTTACCATTGTGTTATAACTACCTATGGTATTCAGTACAGTACCATGCTGTACAGGTTTGTAGCCTGGGAGCAATAGGCTATACCATATAGCCTAGGTGTGGAGTAGGCTATATCACATATAAGTTTGTGTAAGTACACTCTCTGATACTCACACAAGGACAAAATTGTCTAAAGAAGCATTTCTCAGAACATATCCCTGTCGTTAAGCAACACATAACTGTATATTTATGTATACGGTACTCTATGAAGTTCTGAGGATATAGAGATTAGCCAACGAACAGGGTTCCTGCCTACATGAAGTTTATAGAAATGTTACCCTCTACACTATATAGACATTTTTAGAGTCTCTTTCTTTGATTTTCCTCTTTCCATTCTCTTAATGTTTTAGTTTATTTTCACCTACTTCCTTATTTTTCAGTCTGATCATCTCTTCATAAATAAGCTGCTGTATTATCCTGACATAAGGTTTGGGGAAAACAAAATTATCCATTGTCAAAAGAATGTCTGTCTGTTCCTCCTAGCCTTTTCAACCAACTCTTCCTCTACATCACTACTTATCCATCTTGACTCTAAGATTTTTTTCTCTTCTCAGTGAGGGAAAATCTAACCACTGTTTCCTAAAGAGAGTAACAGGGAAGATTTAGGTTGTATTGACAGAGAAGGAAGAAAAACACTATCTTTCTCCTTCTCTTCTTTTAATTAAATGATGCCCATATTAATGGTGGTCAAGGAAAGCATACTTCTTAAGTTTCCCAAGTTAATAGCACAAGCTAAATGAAATTAGAATATCTGAATAACTCTGGTATATGAGGCAACTGGCCTACCACATTTATGAAAAAATTAATTTCCAGAACAGATGTTTAGAAAAGGATCACTCCAGGAGACTAACAATTTCCAAAGAGAAGAGAAGATGGGAATGCACTTTAATTTTTGCAATCTGTTTATCTCCATGGCTCTCCAACTGGCCTAGAGCACTACTGAACAGTACTTAGTAGCAGTACCAAAGCACAGACCGATCTGGCAAGGGATAACTAGGCTGTAAAACAGATGAAATGTTTCAGGCAAGCATCTAAAATATCTTGTATCTGCTTAGTTTCACACATTAGTTTCCTTTCTCTGATAATGGACGATCACCTCCCTTTAAAGTCTGTACTTATATTTTGTTTCAGATTAATATAATTACTATACTTTCTTAGAATGTTTCCATTAATCTCTGATATTCAAAAGATTACGTTGTACTCACAATGGCTTTTTCACTAGTAAAAGTCGCAGGATAGACTTTAATCGGGTAGTACAGGGGAGAATCTCTTCTCCTGCCTCAGAACCCTCTTTGCTTAAAAGAAGAATGCAGTTACCCAAAGGATCTTCTGTGTCAGCATAGCCCTAGACAGATTTTTTTAAAAGAGAAATTATTGTTCAATTGTATACATATTAACTTTTCAACTTGAAAATAAGAATGGTATTGACCTGTCAAGCAACTCATAAATTTCTTTCAATTCAGCTAAATAAAATAATAATTTTTCAAAATAACCTATATGATGTAAGAAGCCTACATTAAACTGTATTTAAAAGAAAGCTATCATACTGGAGAACTTCAGAAAACTATGCCAACCCTCTTGACACTTGCGGATTTTTCTATTTTCTAAGATTCTAGTAGTGGCGCCTCCCCTAGATGAGGCACCTTACAGATTCTCAGCACATCCCCAAAGTAGAAAGATGGAGTGCTATAAACAGGACCACGTGAGTCTCAAGGTCCAAGGCTTGGGCTCTTTCTTCTAAAAGAGGATTGTGCCTATGATGGCATTTCCTATCTTTACCTTTTCATCCAAGGAAGGCAGGAACCTAAAATTCCCTCACTCCTTTAATGCCCACAAGGACTGCTAAAAAAGCTTTGTTTCAAGAGCATATTAATCAAGGTATCCATCCAATCACATATATATGCACGTATACAAAAATGAGGCAAATCCATTATATAAGGTCTGCTTAAAAAGTACAGTTAGCTTTGCCTAAAAGCCTTTATATAAGGTTGAGTTCTATTTTTCACAATGCTAAGCGCCTGCACCTTACTTTTTAACCTCCCACCTAGATACATAAAGTACATACAGACGAATTAGCTATCCTTGCTTAACTTTCTGTCAGAAACAAGACAGCCACCCACTTCCTGTTCACTTATCCACAGTGCCTTCATGGCTTCTTGTCATTTCTCTCACAACATGACAGTTTTGCTGTTTACAGGCTTTTAAATCAATCACACTCAGCCAAAGATAAATGGTATTGTAAAAGGTGAACTGCACAGAATACCTGTAGTACTGGAATGACAGGACAGAGAGACTCAATAAACTTGTTCCAGGTCAGTGCTGTCATCGTCAATCGTCCCTGAAGCAGATACAACAGAATGGCCTTGGCAGCAGCATTCACCTACTCAACGACACAGACCCAATAATCCAGTAAAATGAGATGCCCCAGTAGGTCATCTGACATACCTGTAACATTTTATAAAATCTGGAAAGGAGCTATAATTAACATCTCTTTCTTCAAATGTTCATATTTTCATAGCATCATTTTAAATTCTATTCTCAACCAGTTTTTCTCCCTAAATGATTTCCACTTTTTTACCTATAATACATATTTTTTCCCTTGAATAAAAATTTCCTTTACTAAAATAACCTGCTTACTATAACTATTTGTACTGTATAGTTCTCTACATCTTAGACAAAAAATATAAAATGTTTGACCTGAATTCTTTGAAATTAAGTATGTCCTGTATTTTCATTTCCACATTTTCTTGAACATTTCTTTTTATTTAAATAATACCTTAACTGACCAACACATCAAAGACAATTTCTTTTTAGTTTCTCATCATAGTATCCAGTTATATTAGACTATTACCTTGATTTAGCTGATTATGCAAATTATAGTAATTTTTGCCCTTATTTTTAACATATCATACCTCACTTTTGGGTTCTTGAATGCCAAATGCAGAGATTTCATACAAAACTTTTGGATGAAGTAGAAAATGAATTCCATTACAAAGTGAAGATACAGGTTTAGTGACATTATGTACACCTAAACATTCCTGTAAAATAATACAAAAAAGTATTTAAAAATTAGTGATACTGATTTTTCAAAAGAAAAATTCTTCTGTTTTTAATCCAATTTTAATTTTTGTTTTCACTTCACTGAAACTTTTAACAACAAAGGATGAAAAACACTCTCCTGTGTAACAGTTTTTGAGGAGTTTGTATGAGAAACACATTACTTTTTGCCAACAAGCATAGTCTTGATAAATTAAATAAGCGAACAGCTGAGACAGCCATAATCTCTTAAAGTTATTCATAATGAAAGACACAAGGACATAAACAAAATAATAAATTTATCCTAAGGTATTCACATTTTACTTAATGAAGTGAGAGAAAGAAAAACAAAACTCAACTCAAAAGACTTAAAGTTATGAGAGACAACATATATCTAGGATTTTTATCACCAATACAACTATGCACCTAAAATATAAGTAATAATTCTGTACCATCTCTTAGAGTAACTATCACAAACTTTTTCTCAATCTGTGATAGAGAATAATATTCGGTGTGACAGGGAAAAAGCCTACTTGAAATATTAGTAGAATTTAAATAAAACATAGAAGGTGAAAATACAATCAATAATGAGTTCTATAAATATAATTAATTTTTTTCATTCTGCAAATTAGTACTTCCTAACCATTAACAACAATTCAAAGGTCAAAAAGTTACATACACACACTCACACACACATATGAATACATTAAGAATATTATGAATATTATTAAGGTTTAAAAAGGAATGAAATTCTGATACATGTTGTAACACAGAAGAATCTTGAGGACATTATGCTAAGTGAAATAAGCCAATCACAAAAAGATAAATACTGTATGATTCCACTTATATGAATTACCTAAAGAAGTCAAACTCATAGAGACAGAAAGTAGAATGGTAGTTGCCAGGGGCTGGTGGGAGAGGAGAATGGGGAGTTACTGTTTAATGAGTACAGAATTTTATTTTGGGAAGATGAAAAAGTTCTGGAGATGAGTAACGGTGATGGTGGTAAAACAATGTGAATGTACTTACGGCACTGAACTGTACAATTTATAACAGTTAACATGGTAAATTTTATGTTATATATATTTTACCACAATTTAAAAAAGCAAATTGAACACAGCTGAGGAAAGAATTAGTGTACTGAAATGACAGCACTGAGGCATTCTATCCAAATACAACTAAAAAAGATACGGAAAATATGAAAATGGGCTTAAAAGACACAAGCGTAAAATAAGGTCTAACATAGATCTGATAAGAGTTCCACTTGGAGAGAATAACAAGGATAGGAGAAAGGCAATATTTAAAATAATAATGAGTGAGAATTATGCAGAAATGAAGGCAGACATGAATGTTCAGACTGAAGAGTCCTAAGCAAGATAAACAGAAAAACAAATACGCATGAAGACGCGTTGTAATGAACCCACAGGACACCAGAGACAAGGAAAAGATCTGAATAAAAACTCGAGGGGAAAAAAAACAAAAAAATTATAATTTAACTGATAGCAGATGGAAAAACAGCAGTCAACCTATAATTACATATCCAGCTAAATTATTATTCAAGAGTAAGGTGATCAGGCACAGTGGCGCACGCCTTTAGTCCCGGCTACTCAGGTGCCTGAGGCAGGAGTGTGACTTGAGCTCAGGAGTTCAAGGCTGCAGTGCTCCATGATCACGCCTCTCTATGATCACGCCTATGAATAGCCACTGCACTCCAGTCTGGGCAACATAGTGAGAACCCGTCGCAAAAAACAAAAAAGAGTAAGGTAAAATCAAGACATTTTGAAACATATGCACATAGTCACAAACTGTCATTGAAAATATTGAAAAACTTATTTCAGTAAAAAGGAGATTGAACCTAAATATTTATCAATAAATAAAAAGAATTATATTCCAACTTAACAGCAGTTAAGATAAATGAAGTAGGTAAATCTCAAATCCTACTACTAAATGAAAGGAACAATAAGCAAAAACATGTTCAGTATGAAATTATATATTTTAAACAAACAAAACAGTACATATTATTTACAAAGAAGTTAAAAACATGTAATGTATTTACATGTATTTACATTTAATGTATTTACAAAATACATTAAAAACAAAATACAAAATACAAAAATACAAAATGTATTTAATGTATTTACATTTAATGTATTTACAAAATACATTAAAAACATGGATGGGAAGGATATCTGCCAACTTTATAAGAGAGGGTAGGCCATGTTTGTCGAAGAAGAGGGAAGAGAAAGGAAAGAAGCTTCCTCTACATCTATAGTATTTATATTTTTATTTCACTGAATTAAAAGGCATCAGAAGTAAAAATGGCAAAATATAAACACTTGTTATACCTAGATAGTACTTACAAGAGTGTTACATACGAAAGGACATTTTCAAGAGTACATAGGAATATGTATATTTTTCAATATTGTCCTACAGAGAATGTTCTTTTCGATATTGAAATATTTAAAATTCTATGCTAAAAATTATTATTAATATAATAAAAGATAGAAAATAAATATGTTTCAAAAGAAAAGAAAAAGATCACTTAGATAACAGATCTGAAACGATAAAATCTAGGCCATAATAACCTAAAACTTTTCCTGAAATACTTCTTGAATACTGGGAAGTCAACTTTTCCTTACAATTTCTCCATCATTAAATAATGCAACATAAATATAATTCTTAATAAAACTTCTAGCAATGCAATTTAATTCCTGTACTTATTAAATTAAGAGAATTTAATAGAAATTTTCTGGAATTGACTAATAATTACCAACTATTTTTATGGGAGATAGTTTTGTGGGTTTTTTTTTTTTTTGAGACAGAGTCTCGCTCTGTCACCCCAGGTAGAGTGCAGTGGTGTCATCCTAGCTCACAGCAACCTCAAACTCCTGGGCTCAAGCGATCCTTCTGCCTCAGCCTACCAAGTAGCTGTGACTACAGGTGCATGCCACCACGCTTGGCTAATTTTTCTGCTTTTAGTAGAGAAGTTTGTCTCGCTCTTGTTCGGGGTGGTCTGGACACCTGAGTTCAAGCAATCTTTCCATCTCGGCCTCCCAGAGTGCTAGGATTACAGGCATGAGCCACCGCACTGGCCTGTCGGAGAATAGTTCTTTTAACTCATTCAAAAGCTCGAGTGACTTAATTTTGGAGCTGTAATAAGAGAATCCACCATTAGTTCTCAAAAACAAGACAAAACAAAACAAAACCCACCTTAATAATTTCCAGACAGCAGCGGTAAGTTTCAACTTTCACTTGTGGCAACGGGTGAGACAACATATGTAGAAACACCTTCTGACTTTCTCCTTGCAGTAATGGACTGGCCTGTGCAGATTTCCAGCTAGCAAAAATGTAAAACATCCAAGAAGTCTATGGCAAGTTTATTGGAAGGGATTTCTTCCTACTCCAATTCCTCCAACTGGGATTTTATTTAATCAACTCATATTAGCAAGTACTTACCTAAGCACTTATTTGTTTCAGGGTAGAGAATGTTCTCTCTTAGAGTACAACAAAACCCAAAATGTCTTTAAAAACTCATACTTAATTGATGTTTATCACATCATAGAATTTATTCTTTCCAAAAGCAATGATGACACTAAGTTCTAAATAGGAATCTGTTCTGATGTCCACAAAATAAATTAACCAATACATAGTGCTTTCTACAAATCCACATAAGAAAAAAGGTACAAAAGTAAAAAACTTACAAAACAAAATCTTCAAGTTATTAGTTAAGACTTTAAAGATAAATAAACACAAGTGCTTGAATAGTCTGGATGAATACCAAAAACAAATGTATAAAAATCCAAGGACCATTCATTTTGATTATGGGCATGACATTTTTAAAGTTTAATCCTGAATAAAACAGTCAAATTTCCTAATGCAACTGTACATGTACAGTTTAAAGGTCAGACACATATAAAGGCAATTTAAACTAAAAAAATAACAAAGATAGAAGATCCGTTTCATTTTCATTGTTCCTAAATTTACACACACATGTACACACACACACACAGTCTTATGACAATATAATCACATTAAGAAAGAAAATATTACATCTTTGAACAAATGCAGATGATTTCCTTTATCAAGGGGAAATGCTGATGATAGGAAAAGCTACGCAAGGCTTGGTCTGCCAACTCCACTAATTCTAAGAGATTCTTCTCTCCCTAAAAAAGAAGCAGAATGAGGCAATAAATGTCAAGCTCATGTAAAATAAAATTCTTAACAGCTAACTAAGCAGCTTTAAGAAATTAGATATTCAGAGACCCTGAGATTGTTCACATTTGTTTAAGTCCACTTTCTCAACAAGCAACCTAAAAATGTCAGCCTAGGAAGAAAAATATGAGAAAAATCCCTAGCTAAATACCACATGAGACTTTCTATTATTTAACTCTGAGTAAGCTTAAAGTTATAATCCAGTTGCCTGGTTCTTTGACTACTTCTTTGTAGCCCTACCTCCCCTAATAAAGGCAGGGGCAGTGTATTTTATTATCCACCTCCCTCTTCTAATATCCTAACCGGTTCTAAGAACATAGAGGACATTCGATACATGTGTGATTAACTGACTATGTAGAATGCCACAGAAATAAATTCAACCTAAAGACACAATTCAAAATTCTGTCATAGAGGAAACAAGAAGCCAGTGGCATCAAGATGTAGCAAGAGGAAAAGAAAATAAGAAAGAAAGAAAGAAAGAAACCACAGTGGGTTAATAAGGAAAATCATAAATATGAGGTTCAGAGAGACTCCACTGTAGGAACCAAATGAAATAAGAATTTTGTCCCTAATTCTTCAAGATCTTCAGGATCCATTTTGGTATTTTCAAACAATAAACAACTATTATAGTCAATGTCTGTCTCTAAGACTCATTAATCCTTTCACTGACAGCATAATAAATAATATCCTAATAGTATTTTTAAGAGATAAGTATTGATACATAATTATTGCTATAACATTGTACCTAAAGTCATCCTTACCATACAATGTAGTTCATGATTGTATTTAATTTAAAAATTCAGTTCTTTGTATAAGTATGTAATAAGCGATTATAAAATATTAAATCAAAAATGTGTCCACAAGTAAGCACTAAAATGGCCCTTATAATTCTGCTTACATCAATTGTCATTCAGTTCACGTATAGTGAGTTACTTCACAGAGGTATTTGTTATTAAACATGAAAACATTTATAACTGCTGCTTTTTTAAAAACCACT
The DNA here is from genome assembly GCA_004363605.1 of Indri indri. Taxonomy (NCBI): domain Eukaryota; kingdom Metazoa; phylum Chordata; class Mammalia; order Primates; family Indriidae; genus Indri; species Indri indri. The sequence goes on from RJWJ010005335.1 coordinate 51,590, forward strand.
GATATTAGTAATATATACCATTCATTAATCTAAAGTCTCTGTTTTACTCTTACACAAATCACATCCTTACTTTAATCTGATATTTGACTCACTCGGTAATAATGTATCCCACAACTAACAATTCAATTGTTATACATACATCAATTTGAAAAATATGTTAAACTTTCTAAATATTTCATCAAAGGGATTTAAAAGAGTTTTTTTGTTTGTTTGTTTTTTGGTAGTGTGGTGAACAGACTTTAAGTTCACTCTCATGATTCTATCTCCTGGTGGTCATTTCCTTGTCAAATTGCCTTCCCTTGAGTGTGGATGGAACCTATAACTTCCTTCTAACCGAGAGAATATAGCAAATGTGATGGAATGTCACTCTTGTAATTGTATTATTATACATTATATGGAAAAGGTGATGGAATGTCACTTCTGTGAATATATTATATAAGATTCTTATATTATGTAATCTGCTCACTACAGGGGCTCAGGCACTAAAAGAGATATTAGCAAAACTTTTTACCTCCTTTCCAATGTCAGACAGGAAGTTGCAAGTACATTCAATTGAATAAGCGGCCTCTGCAGTTCGTTTATAAATACTGTAGTTTTCAGAATTCAGCTGTTCCAAATAGGCCACAGCAGCTTCGTGAATATTTGGATATTCCAAAGAAATAGGCATGTCCAAAGAAAGGAGAAATAATGCTGCTGACATAGGCTCTGGCAAAAACTCACTTGCCTTGATGAATTAAAAAAAAAAAAAAAAAGTTAAAATGTTTTTAAAAAAGAAAGCGATGGTAGACTATAATCTCAATACACCTTCCTTATTAGCAATTCTTTATCATAAAATCTATGCTTTTTCCAAAGAAAATCCTATTTCCCAACACACCATTTGCCTCTTTGCCTTTGTTCAATGCAACTTTTCTCTACCCAAAATGTCCAAATATCAACTCTTTCTAAAAGTTCTTTCTTCCTCCCCAAAACAACACATGGAATTACTCTCTCCCTGAGCCCTGCACCTTGTTTACACCTCTGCTACCAAGGCACAAGGCCTTTTTCTCTACATATTTTGTGCAAATGCTTACAAATATCCACAATAATGCAATAAACTCTTGAGGACAAGAACAATTACCCATCCCTTAGCTGAACAAGTAACTCAGGGTTTATTAACCACATAGTAAATTGAATAACACTAAATCAAGTATAGCTATAGATTGACTTTAACTGAAATTGATTTTTTGTTTGGTTTCATTATTTTAGAGAGGAAAGGAGAAATTCAACATATTTAAAATTGTTCTAGAATACTCACAGAAGATAGCCCCTTAGCATAAAATCAACATGCCCAAATGAAATATATAAAACATTTTATAACTTTAAATCAATGAATACAAAACTGAAATAACTGGGGTTTTTTAATGTTTCTAGCTTTGTGACAAGATTCTAAGTATTAATTAAAGAAACAAAAAGGATTAAAATTTCAGTGTTCAGAGAAAATCTTTCGACACAGCATACTACTATGGCCGAAATGCTGCTGCCTTTAGTAAAGTGAGTTTGGTCATGATTTATTGCATGGATAACCTATTTTAAAGATAATTACTAACTACGTGAAAGTCTAAGATTAAGAGCTACGTCACCTAAACAATGATACCCTTAAATGAACAAAGTTGCCAAATGAATATCAGAAACTACAGAAATCAGATTGTTAGATTACAATGCATGAAAACACCCCAGACTAGTAAAAAGAAATTAGAAAGAATTACAAAGAATTTAGAAAAAAAAATTAGAAAGTCAAGAGAAATTTCATTATTCTGTGAAGAACGCTATTGTGGGGGGAAAAAGGGAGTGAGAGAAACTAAATTACCTGATTATCTATTTTTCAGTCATTCAGCAAATATTAACATGCCCCTACTATGTTCCTCTACTATACACCAGGCACCGTTTCAGATCCTGGAAATATAGCAGGGAGCAAAACAAAACCTCTGCCTTCATGAAGTTGACATTCCACTGGACAAAGCAGAAAGTAAACCAATATACTTTATAAGACGTCAGGTGTAGCCAGGAAATTTTTTAAAGCGGGATTGGAATGGAGAGAAATGGAGAAGGAATGGAGAAGGAATGGGGTGGAGGCAGGGAAATGCTACTACTTTAAAGCAGGAGGGGAAGGCCTCTGCAGTAAGGTGACACTGAAGTAAAGCCCTGGAAGGGTCAGGGGCCATGTGGATTTCTGGGCAACAGCATTCGTAGAAGAGGGAACAAGTACAAAGGCTCAGAGATAGGGTGTATTTGGTTGCAGGAAGCTGGTGTAGCTAGCAATGACGGATGGCATCAGAGGAGAGTGGTGGGCCAGATCAGGTAAGGCTTTGGGTCATCCATTGTAAGGACTTGTTTGCTGATGGAAGCCACTGGAAGATTTCAAGCGAGTATCAAGATCAGTCTGTAGTGAACATATGGTAAAGTGCAAAGGTGGAAGCTGACAGTTCAATGAGGAGCTTACTGCAATAATCCAGACAAGATAGGATGGTGGGTTCAACTCAGGTAGTTCAGATTCTGTACAGATATTCAAGGCAGAAACAACAAGTTTTGCTCAGGGATTAGATCTAGGTGTGAGTGAAAGACCAGAATCAAGGCTGACTCTAAGGTTTTTGCCTGATCAACTATCAACTTAAAGAATGAAGCCGGCATTTTCTGAGATAGGGAAGATTATAGGAAGAACACACTTGTGAGGAGAAGCAAAGAATTAGTTTGAAACATGTTAAATTGGAAATATTTATTGTCATCCAAGTGAAGATGTCAAAAAGGACATTGAATACATACAAGTTTAGAGTTCAGGTGATATGTCTGGAAATATAAATTTGGGAGGCATCAACAAATAGATGGCATTTCAAAATCTCAAACACGATGATATTTCACTAGAGCTACAGTCAATCCTGGGGTTCTCCCCCTTTAAGACTTAGGAAGATAGGCCAGGCTTGGTGGCTCACGCCTGTAATCCTAGCACTCTGGGAGGCCCAGGCAGGAGGATCGCTTGAGCTCAGGAGTTCCAGGCCAGCCTGAAAAAGAGCAAGACCCTATCTCTACCAAAAAATAGAAGAATTAGCCAGGCCTGGTGGTGGCCACCTGTAGTACCAGCTACTTGGGATGCTGAGGCCAGAGGATCGCTTGAGCCCAGGAGTTTGAGTCTGCAGTGAACTATGAAGACACCACTGCATTCTACCCGGGGCAACAGAGGGAGACTCAAAAAAAATAAAATAAAATAAATAAAAAATAGGACGATAAAGAGGAATTAGCAAAGGAGATTCAGTGAGCCAGACACAGTGCTAAGATAGTAAATCCTAGTGGGTCTAACTCCAAAGGCACTGCGTTCTAGTTTGAAAGAGTTTCCTCTGACACTAGTCAGAAAATTAATAGCTGCTGTGAGAATTAAACAAGCATTAAGCAAGGCGTACGGCATATAGCACTCAATAAATATTAATTTCCTTTCTTCTTTTCACCTCACCACTGAGGAATTCTGACATTTTCACTCTGCATACCCATATTTGAAACTCTTATCTTAGCAATTCAAAGCACCATGCTCAGGTCATAAGCTTAATCCTTGCATGACCCAATGGACTAATTACAATTTTAAGACAGTTGTCCTGCATATAGAAGCATTAGTCACATGTCATTTGGAACTAAAAGTGAAGATGTTCAGTGCAAATCTATCACCATTATTAAATTAAAAAGAGTCGACAATATCATCTCATGTGCACTGGCGGGGGAAGGGGTATAATATTGTTTTCTCTAAATCCAGCCACTCAGCAGCCACAGGATTATCTAAGGGTTTGTTAGAATGCAGGCTCTTGGGCCCCACCCTAGACCTGATGAATCAGAACATGCAAGAATATCTCCAGGTAATCTTCAATCACTCAACTGGCTTCGCCAAATCATTAGGTTTTATATGAGGGCTATCCGGAAAGTATCCAGCCATGTAACCACTCGTTATATTAACAATGGCTGGATACTTTCCAGACTGCCCTCGTACATCTCACTGAAAAGCCAAAGGCCTTGTGCTATAAATTCCTTACCCTCAGTCTGCTTGGCTAGTTGAAAAAGAGTAATAGCAGTACCTAAGATGCTCAGTGCTTCTGATTCTAGCACAGGGCCAGTACTTCTAGCTCTCATTTCCGAGATGTTTCCCCAAATGAAATTACCTTCATTTGTTTTACCAATTTGGTTTATGCACCCAGCATATTTTTCACAAGATTACCCACACACCATTTTAACCTATACACAAGTATTCTCCAAAGTCATTTAAATCAACAAGTATCAGTTTCAAAACAAGCCTTTGAGAACATTTTGTCAAATTCAGGAGAAACATACATACATTCGTGTTCATTTTCAACACTGAAATTATATATTTGGTAAGTGGCAACTCAAAAAACCACTTTAAAGATAAGAAGTTTCAGAGTCCAAATTGCACTTCGATTGCTGGTGGGCTAGCATCAGACAGAGGGCAGCATAACCTCACATTTATATAAGCCAAAGCAGAAATGTAGCAGCAGGGAAATAGCATTTTTATCTAGATCTTATTTTAAAGCACTTAATTAATCAAAACAAATACAGCCATCTATAAACAAATACCTTAACTGTGATCTCCTACAATGACCAAAACTGTTCTAATAAAGTTCCAAGACATACTTAAAAGAACTACCAAAAATTAGATATTTGTTTTTAAAAACAACTACCTTCAAATAAAGCATAGAAAATTAACTTTACATTATGTACTAGCACTAAACTAAGTAAAATAAAATACTATTTTCTAGTTTGATTCCTACCCAAATAAACACATAGATGAAAAAATATAATCAAAAAAGCAATATACTATATGATACAATTGATAGGATAAGTTTTCCATCAATATTTCAATCTATACATGCATCATTTATAATACTCAATAACAAGTTGTTGTAGAATCGCTTATTTTTCAGTTATATAATATTAAGTAAGACACCATATTTTAAATGCAATTCCTGTCTTAAAAGACTGGAATTCTTTCATTGTTAACATTTATGTCTTGGAAAATTACCACTCTTCAGAACAGAAAGTTACTTCAGAAACATATGACTAATGAATAAAAGTTAAAAATTAAAATTAACACAAGTGATGTTATTTTCCCTAAAGCAAAATACTAAAAAGATAGATGACAGATAGACAGATAGATAAAAATGCGTTTTTGTTTTTTGTTTTTTTGAGACAAAGTCTTGCTCTGTCACCATGGCTAGAGTACAGTGGCATCATCATAGCTCACTGCAACCTCAAACTCCTGGGCTCAAGCGGTCCTCCTGCCTCAGCCTCCCAAGTAGCTAGGAATACAGGTACACGCTACCACATCAAGCTAATTTTTCTATTTTTTTTAGAGATGGGGTCTCACTCTTGCTCAAACTCCTGACCTCAAGCTATCCTCCAGTCTCAGACTCCCAGAGTGCTAGGATTACAGGCATGAGCCACCACACCTGGCCCAAAATACTATATTTAAAATTTAATGCTTAACTCTCGTTTTCCCAGATGACGTGGTAATATATTGCATACATAAGAGTTACTAGATAATAGATTTTGGACTATATGCTCTGCAGAATTCTACAGAACAAAAATGCAAATTGGTTAATAACTAAAGGCAACAAAAAGGCATAGGAAATAGCTCTTTAGTTGTCCTAATTTCTCCTCTTCCTCCATTTTAGTGTGCCGTGTCTTTCTTTCTCCAATAAGTATACCACAAAACACTTGTGTAGGAACCATTGGAGATATTTTTACCACTAACATTCAGTCAGAGATATAGCCTCACATTTGAAAATATAGTAAGAAGTTTTCAAAGAAATATGTACACCTTTTAAAATCACCTTTAACATACATTCATACAATAGAATAGTATTTTGCAATAAAAATTAACAAATTACTGCTACAAGCAACAACAGTGATGAATCGCAAAAAAAAAAAAAAAAAAGTTGAGGGAGCACATATAATTCCATTTCAACAATGATCAAAAGCAGACAAATTTTTTTTTGATCTACAGTGACATAAGTCAGGGCTTGGCTTGGGGAAGGAGGAAGAGGTAATGGAGCCTTTGGAATGCTGGTAATGTTCTATTTCCTGTTATAGAGGGGTGGTCACTTTTTAAAGATGGATATATTCACTTAGTAAAAATGTATCGAACTGTGTAATTTTCTGAACATATGTTACACCACAATGAAAAAAAGTTTCAAAAAGAAAGCTTTCACAGAATTTAATAAGTTTTTTTCTGACAGAATATCAAAAATCATTTAAAAATATAAGTGTCCCAATTAAAATAATGCACAATTTCAGAAACTGTGATTAGCACAGTGGCCTTGGACACTTTCTACTTCCTCCAGTTTTCAAAACTGCTTCTTTTTAATAATTTTCTACCATATAGTCTCACAATTATCTTTTCCATTTACCACTTTTTTTTTACCCATTCTTTAATAAAAACAATACAACTTGTGGAATTATAATACTTTAAAAGTATGCTTATAATAAAAACATGTTTGAGCATTCTCAGTCTTTGACCCAGAAATGTTTCTATTAAATATTAGGAACTTAAGAATCTAAAATACGAGTAAATATGTGTGTATACATATTTAACATAGTATTATTTTTCAAACACTTAAAAAAACTAAATGCTTCATTTCTAGAAAAAAAGTATGCAAATTATAGAACATCTTTATAGTAAAATATTATCAAATAGCATCTTAAAATGTATAAAGTACCTAATTAAATGAAAAATATATTAGATAAGAATAAATGGTAAAAAAAGAATAATTTTTATAGATGCTCTCAACTTGATTTTAAAGAAAAAAGAAAAAGTCTCAAAACTAATTTGAAATTATGAATGAATTTTTCTTCTTTGTACATTAAAATGTTTTTTAAATGAGCAATTTACTTTCTGAATAATAGTTTAAGATTCAGAAGACCAATGCTTAAGAAAAGAAAGGGCTAGGCAAAAATAGAAAATGAGAAAAAAGAAAGTACTAGAATAAAGACTAGTACAGAAGAAAGTTTACTACTATTAAGGACAGAAAAGCAGCTTTGTAAAAGATAATTAAAATAACATGTTAATCACAAAAAGAACTTTCAAAAGACAACTAAAACATGAATTCATATAATAAGTAACTCAAATTACAAATACAATTTAGACACTAAAACAAATTCCTAAATATCAAATACTAACTAGTTGAGTCAGACAAACACCGGGATATTTAGTATCACCAGACACATATTTCCTGAAATTCTTTTGATACACTGCCAAAATAAAAATAAGCTATTAAGTTGCTGGCAGAAGGGATGCAGACAAATGGGAAACCTTCTAGAGAAATGTGTGCCACCAGGAAAAAAAAAAATCGCTTAAGTTACTAAAATGTATGACACATTAGTAATATACATAAAGAACAACAAATGTAGGAACTATGACAGTCCTAAGGAACCAACTTAATCTGATCAACGCTTAGAAACTAAAGCATTTCTGACACTATTTTGAATAGACAAAACAACAAGGAAAAGAACAGGTTACATGACATTAACATAGGCTAACCATGAAACAATTTCTGATGCACTTCTGGAAACTACTGTTTGCATTCCACCTGTCAAGGAACCTATGAAATGATGAATGAGTAAAGAACTCTGGCAATATGTACCTAGCTGTAGAGAAGGAAAAGCTAGCCTTGATACTAATGATAAGAACCAAGACACTCCCTTGCAGAGATGAGATCAATAGGCTTTCGATGACTTCCATTCAATTAAAAGATACATCAAATGTATCAATTACACATGTGTGTATGTGTGTGTGTACAAATAGCAAGTATTTATCAGGCTTACTATTTGCTGAACACAGAGGTAGGCTTAACTGGGAAAAATGTATTAGTATAGAAGATATGATCCCTGCCGTCAAAGTGATCCTGAAGTTATTAAAGAAATGAAACCGGGTAAGTCGAACATACACATGTATATAACTGATAAGAGCAAGTCTTGCCTTTTACACAGATTAAGTTCTATGCGGCCAAGGACTAATTCTAACTTATTATATCCAGCACCTAATACTGCTAGCCCACTGTAGGCAATCAATAAAATATTCGCTGAATAAATAAGTGAAGGAATAAACAAACAATTGTACAGAACTACAACATAACGTATGCAATAAAAACAATTGCTAGATTAAAAAATAATCTTCTATCAAATGATTTGTCAAAATTGTTCAAAATGTTAACCATTTCTCAATTTCTACATTTCCTATATAATCTCTGTACCTACACTTAATTTTGAAAATGGCCTAAAGCAGAATATCTTCACACTATCGAATGATCGGAAGAAATTCACAACACAGCATTTATTTATAATATTCACTAAACTACAAAGCAGCACTAACCTGCCTTACCTTTTCAACAGGTAGAAGCATTTGTAACAGTCGTACTGCCAACAGGGAAATGCTGATAAAGGCCATTCTGTGGTGCACGACCATCACTTCTGGTTGTTCCAAGCTGATACCGCTTTTATGGTAGCACATGGTTTCTCCAAGGGACCCCAAAACCAGGAGCAGTTTCTCTTTCTGAAAACATTTAAACAATGAAAAACACAGGAAAACAACGAATATTAGGGGCCAGTACGCAAATGCCACTGGGAACAGTTAAAAATATTATCATTAGATGGTAAAACAAACCAAAACAAAAATCTCTTCCTCTGAGAATAACTAATACCTGCTGACATAATTTAAAAAGTATGGAAGATAAGCACACATTTTTTAAAAACTAACAACTTTTAAGTATTTATGTATTTAATGGGATGAATCCTAACTAATAATGAATAAAAAATAAAATACAAAAGCTTAATGAACCATAAATTCCTCCTAGTTTCTAGTGCTTAATTGTTATAACTTGGAACATATGCATATAAATCTCTCATCAAGTATTTATTATGTTTAGTGCATGCCTAACAGTGTCAGGCATAATGGGGAAAAAAAAGCGTTAGTAAAAGAGACATGATCCCTGTCCTCAAATTGATCCCAAAGTTACTAAAGAAATGAAACAAGGAGAGTCAAATAATTAAAAAGAAATTAAATATCAAATTACACAAACTCCCTTTAGGTAATAAAGTTGTTTCAAGTGGAAAATGTTCTGCCATCATAAATTTCTAAATAACTTACCTAATAGAAATTACATCTTTTAAATTGAAAGGTATACATAAATATGAAGAGGAAGCTAAAACATAGTAGACTGACTTGCAAGTCACAACAATACAGACCAAAATGTATCATAGATATACTGACATGCTCCATAAACTAGCTGGTAAAAGGACAGCCTTGGTAAGACAATAGTGAAAAAAAAAAGCACTGCAGTTCTTCACTTATTGCTCTCAATTTTCCATCGAAAATATATGAAAACAAAAATGAGAAATAATCTGCAAAGAACAAAAATCTAATATGTCAGAATTTTTTAAATTCAAGGGTGAATATACAGAAAACACAACTAAAAGATATGAAACCTGTAAAAATTACATAAAGGCTCAAAGTCACAATGAAATAGCAGTTCACACCCCATAGAAAGGTTATTATAAAAGGAAATAAAGAACAAAACAAAAACCACCAAAAAAAAAACAAATATTGGCAAGGATGTGAAGAAACTGGAACCCTTTTACCCTTTTGCGTTGTTGGTGGAAATGTAAAATGGTGCAGCCACTGTGGAAAAGATAATGGCAATTTCTCCAAAAAATTAAATGTAGGATTACCATATGATCTAGCAAATTCCACTTCCAGGTATATACCCTAAAGAACTAAAAGCAAGATCTCAAAAAGAAATTTGTACACACCCATGTTCATAGCAGCACTATTCACAATAGCCAAAATGCAGAAACAATGCAAGTGTCCATTAACAGATGAGCAGATAAACAAAATGTGGTATGTGGTATATATGCACAAGAAAATATTGCCAGGTATGGTTGGCCTCATGCTTGCAATTTTAGCACTTTGGGAGGCCAAGGAGGGAGGATCACTCGAGGTCAGGAGTTCAAGACCACCCTGAGCAACACAGTGAGACCCTGTCTACAACGAATATAAAAATTAGCTGGGCATGGTGCACGTGCCTGTAGTCTCAGCTACTCGGGAAGCTGAGGCAAGAGGATTAGTTCAGCCCAGGAGTCTGAGGTCGCAGTGAGCTATGATCATGCCACTGCCCTCATGTTCGGGCAACAAAGTGAGACTGTCTCCAAAAAGAAAAAAGAAAAGAAAATATTGAGCCTCAAAAAGGAATTAAATTCTGATGCATGCTACAACATGGATGAACCTTTATAATAAGTAAGACACAAAAAGACACATACATTATTTCACTAATATGAGGTACCAGAGGCAGGGGGAGGCAGAATGGGAAGTGATTGTTTAATGGGTCCAGAGTTTCAGTTTGAGCTGGCGAAAAAGTTTTAAAGATAGACAATGGTAATGGTTGCATAACAATGTAAATGTAGTTAATGTCAATTATACACTCAAAATGAGTTAAAATGGTAAATGTCATTATGTATATTTTACCACAACAAAATAATTACATAATGGGTAAATTATGTTTTGTTATTTACGTGGATCATTTGATAAACTTCAGTTTTAACAGAAGTGAAAATAAAACTATGATAATCACTATGATTTTCCAAATCACTGTAGAGGGAAGACTAACCTATATATCAATCAATCAATCAATAAACAGATAGCAAAAGCTTCTGAGAGTGGAACAAGCATGACCATACTATAAAAAGTTTAAACTTCTATATAAGGAGTATGATTTCATACATAAAGTAAAAAACAAAAATTTAAAATTTACATATATAAACAACAAAAAGGTTAAAAATCTTATCTTTGTACATAAAAGGTTAAAAATTCCATGTATATTAGAATATAAACAAAAAATCTAAGTAATATGAATAGTGACTAATTTGGGGCAAAAAATAATCAGATAAAGAGGGTAATTTTCTACTGACAAAATTTATAATCAAGAGTAAAGACCCAATAGAAATGAGTCTTGTGATCTGAATAACATACAATAACAAGCAAAACCTGTTACTGATACGGATTTACAGATTTAACTCCACCTTTTTGAAATTAATTAAAATGAATAGATTTGAACTTTCAACATTACAAACAATACAACTTCTCTTCAAGTTTCCAAAAAACTTGACAAAAACTAACCATATATTTAACCACAAAGAAACTTCAATTTATATTTAAGGCAATATCCTCTAATCCCAAAAAAACAAAAGAAAAAAGTAATAAAAATTTAAACTAAAAGTAGAGCAGCCCTTACAAAATTAAAACAGAAAAACTAAAAAGCCCTAATATAAACAACTACTGGTGGTAGAGAGAAAACAAACCAGAAATACAGTGACAGTCTTATTATACTGATAGGCAATTCCTCCACATGGTATGTTCCCATTAAAATAATACTTTTATAAATCTAATAGCATATCTCTATTATTCAAGATTAACTCTGACAATTTACAATTTAAATCAGTAATACATTTAAGATCTGTGTCACAGGGCTTTTTCTGAAAGTCTTTTTATTTGTAAAATTATTTCAAATAACCTTGCTAATTCTAATGATGAATTGAGTACTTCTCAAAATAGCATAAAAAGGAAGTGCTACAAGAATCAGTTTTGCAATTTTCACTATTTCTAGCATTTCTTCCAAGCCTAAAGAAAAACTGTTTTTTGAGTTTTTTTTTTAATGTTTTAGGAAAGAAAGAATTGAAAAACAATAATAACTGGTCCACAGTTTTAATTCTTTGAGCTAAAGCTGTTTAAACAACAGCCCTAAGGCAGTTGATTGGGGTGGGGGGAAGGCCAGTTTTCAGAGGATATTTATAGCTTTACAACAGAAAGTATAGAATTAAAATACTAAATTAGCAAAATATTTTAAATATTCCCAATGAAACAGACTTTTATAGTACAAACACAGTTTCCCCATCATCTCCACATACAACAAGCGCTGTGGATTCTACAAGGCATCTAAAAGAAGTGACTGCAGCGGGCTCTCCCCCACGTGCTTCCACTGGCCCTTCCACGCTGCAGTCAGTCACTGCTCCTCATGCAAATCTCACCAGGCACTTTCCTGTTTAAGAGCAATCTCATCCTGCCTTCAGAGGAAAGGCCAAACTACTCGGCACTGTGCCGAAAACCTCTGCAACCAGACCCTCATTCAACCCACGGCCTCTCTCCACCACTTCCACCTCACATCTTACGCTCCAGGTGCTTGTGTCCCACCACCAGCCCTGCCCTTCACCACCTATCAGAACTATTCAGGCCCCCTTGTTGTGGCTCACTCTCTTACTCTCTGCCAGATTAAAAAAAGCAAAAAACAAAACAAAACAAAAAAACTCTACCTTTATTTGCTTGCCCAAATCATACTTATAATTTAAAACTCAGTTCATGAAGATTTATGAAAAGCCTTCACTGAGATACCAGGTAGGGAGTATTTTCAAAGCACCCTTGGCAATAAAACATAATGGTTATAAACACAGAATCTCAAGTGACCTTCAAAAGAAATGGCACCTCAGTTTCCTCATCTGTAAAACAGGGTTATATAACTTACAGGGTTATGATAACTAAATGACTTTGTAAATAGTGCCTGAAATATAGTAAGTGCTATGTGTAAAATATCTGTGTTTAACTATTATTCCTTTATGCTTATATCTCAGTTTTACTAGTGTTAAAGTATGCCTCTAGCTGACAGACAAAATGCACGCCCCACAGCTAATTGAGGTGCTCACAGGTAAAACAGAACCAGGCAGCCATGGCTGGGCAAGGGATCAGTCACCTACTCTGCATTCTCAGAAAGATGTTGTAAAACAATCACAGAACCTCCCATTCTACAATCAAGCCAAACCAGTTCCTGTCGTCAGTGCCAAGATAAACTGCAACTAGAAACCCCCACACCCAACCAGCCATTTGGAAGAAATCTGACAGAGACTTCTGGTTTGGGGCTTGGAAACCACCCAATCAGGGCTCAACTATTTTAACCAATCAGAAGTGAACAAGGATGAATCCTTCATTTGCATAAACAGACCTGATTGAGAACCAGAGTGAGAACTTTCCCCTAGGTAAGCCAGATCTTCCCTTTGTTCTTTGGAGAGCACACTTTCACTTGTACTGAAGGGTATGACTCCCCAGTCTGCAGATTGTTTTCTATAGAAAATAAAGCTCTCCTTCCCCGCCCCAATCCAGATCTCATGGTCTTTTGTTAACATTAACATCATATTAAAAGTATCTATCACTCACAAGCATGAAAAGAACTACATCTTATTCATCTTATACCCCCAGTGCCTAGCATATGACAGGCAATCAAGAAATGTTTGGTGAGCTAAAATAACTGCCTTTGGAATGGTGGCAGTAGCAGGGAAGGCCTGTGCTAATTAGACATTCCACATCCCCAGTTACAAATGCACTATCTGGCTCAACTATCCTTACTGAACCCTAACCGGATACAAAGCCCTTCTCTCTCCATTCTTTTACAATCCTCCCAGCCCCACTTGAACTCCAACCAAAAATTCTACCAGCATGCCCTGATAATCAAAGTTACCGGCTCACAGCAGGTCAGATGGGAATTTAGAAGCAATGAGTCATAAAGAAGAAAAAAAAAATCACTCTTCAATGACTGCAATGACAGGAGGGACACAGAGAAGAAATGCAGAAAATGAACAGAAGACAGACCCAGTAGTCTGAGGTTATCTGGCGTAAGTAAAGCTCCTTACTCCTGGAATCTAACTTGGCATGTAAATAAGGAAAAAACATACTTGATTTCACTGAAGGGAGGATGACATATGACATATGTTAGGTCAACTTTTATATGTGCTTATCAATTTTTTCATTTTAACAAAATATTATAATAATTTTGGTAAAAATATTTTTTCTTTTATTCACTTCAAGTGAAATAAAAATATTCAGTTTGGGAAAATTTCTTTTACTAACCTCAGCTTAACCAAACTGAGATAGAGCGTTCCAGACATGATTGATGTCACTGATTTAGCATTATCTGAAATATCTAGAGATTTGATTATATATTCTCAGGCAATTGGTAATAACGCATTTTATTATTTTGTCCCGATAATGACTCAACAAAAATACTGCATCTTTCTTCTCAAAATTGGCAAAAGTGGGAACATTAAGAAATTTTACTTGTTTGCTTCTTTTAATATATAGCCAAAGGAAAGAGATTTTTTTTCTAGGAGGCATTTATTCTTTTTAAACAAGTAAATCAAACATAATTTCAAGCAGAACTGTTTTATTTAGCATTTCTAACATACCAATTGGCACTTGTACAACAGAATTAACCTTTAAAGTAAAAATAATTCATTGAATCATAAAAGATCAGTAGCCAAAAGTTAAAAGTGAATGACTAACTTTCACAGATAAATGTTCCGGCCAAGAAAATGTAAGTTAATTTAAGAAGCAACTGATAAAGCATTCCTCACAGTTCTAAGGAAAAGCTCACTTGCTGAAAATCTTCAATATGTGAACATCTCCAAAAAGTACTACAAAATAGTGTGATAACCTTAAGGACTGAAGAAAAACCAAGATTAAGAACTATTATCAGAAACTGAAGGACTTGAAAATATAAAAGTATACCTGTTATAAAATATATAATTTTTTCGTTTCTCTATTCAAGAGGTTTGTGTTATTAAAAAAATAAAGTTTGTGTTTTTTTCACACATGGATGTTGCTATTAAGTAAACATCTGTATTTTATTTATTTTTTATGTTCTGACCTGTATTCACAAGGATTTCAGATAGCCTGCAACAAAGTTTAATTAAATATAGACAGACCTAGATCAAAATAGCATAAAGAAAAAGAAAATTTGGTAACTGTAAGAGTCAATATATATTTTTATGACTAATAAATGTTGATTCACTGCCATAGCAAGACAAGCAAAAGAGAAGGGAGGGAGGGAGGAGAAGACAGACAGACCAGACATTACCAATTCACATTAACGGAATAGACAGAATGCCAATTCCCAAGGAAGGCAAGCTTATCAGATGATAATTTCAAAATAAAAGATATAAAATGACAAATGATTTATGGTATATTGAAGACATACTCTGGTAGTCTATAGATCCGTTAAATATTATGTTGTAAGAAAACATTCCTAAGGCCACTGTGCATGTGTTGATTACTCATGCAAAATATTATTTATCAAAACACTTTTTGTAAAAAAAAAAAAAAAAAAAGCTATACTTTCCAAAATTACCCTACTGAAATACCATCAGCAAAGAACAAGGCATCCTTCGGATCTCTCCACACCTTGAATAATTGCTTGAAAATTGATCTTGAATTTTCACTCTAGATAAACACACAGTTAAGTCCCTAATAACTAGTAGATAAGCCAGTTGCTTAAATGACATAATTAAAAGCCTTATATAAAACTTCCACTTCAGGCCATGAAGTAATAACAAGGATTGATCCTCTCCTTCCCAAGAAATCAACTAGAAAACTGCAAAAAATACATTAAAAAATTATTGTTAGACATTGGTCAGTAGAGAGTACAGGAGTGTGATGCCAGAGAGAAGGAAACTAAGCAATAAGAATCCTACTATACCTGAAAACAATTACTGTACAGCAAACAGGAAAGAGAAACCCAAAGAGTCTGACAATCTTGATGACTAAGGAGGTGAAGATGCTAGTGGAAGCTGAGATAGTTAGAAATTGCGGGACAAATATGCAAAGAAAGAGCTCCAGAACCTAAAAAGGATTCTATTTTGTCCATGCTGAGATTAGGTGGCTCAGGTTACAGGAAGAAAC
The DNA here is from genome assembly GCA_004363605.1 of Indri indri. NCBI lineage: Eukaryota > Metazoa > Chordata > Mammalia > Primates > Indriidae > Indri > Indri indri. Next base: position 67,389 of record RJWJ010005335.1, read on the forward strand.
TCCCACAAATGCAGGCCAAAATGATCATTGAGATTTTAGCTGAACAACTCCCAGTGCTCACATAGGACAATAAGAGATTCAAGCTCAACCAACCACAGTAGAGAGTCATCGGTAATCACACTGAACATTCTGTAGAGGTCCCAGAGGGGTCACACTTCAGGAGTAGAATTTAACCCCAAGCAAAGTTTCCTCCGCATTACAGTTTCTCAATTTCAAATTTTCCTCAAGATTGAAATACTGAGCCAAAAAATTCTTCTTTATGGAGAGTCATCCTGGCTTCCATCCACTAAAAGCAAGTAGCACCTCCCTAGTCGTGAAAACCAAAAACAATTCCAGACATTGCCAAATGTCCTCTGGGGGGCAAAATCACCCCCAGTTGAAAACCACTATTCTAGACTCATTCTAACAAAATTTTAAAAGGACTTGAAGAAATGAAATTGCTCAATAAGTAACTTAATCACCTGTAAGAATAGAACCCAACTTCTAAAAGGAAAAAAAAAAAAAATCAAGACACTCAATAAGGTAATATTCAAAATATCCAACATGTAATAAGATATTACTAAACATACCAAATATCCAAAGACAGAGAAAAAAAATCAGACAATGAAAAAGACCCAAAACTGAAATACTTAGATGTGAAAGTCCTATACACCGAAAACTTCAAAACATTGCTGTGACAAATTAAAGAGCTAAGTAAGTGAAGATATATATATGATGTCCAGATATCAGAAGACTCAATACTTATGTTAACATGTCAATGTTAACTTTTTCCCAAATTGATCTACAAATTCAACTCCATTCCATTCAAAATCACAGCAGGCTTTTTTTGGGGAAAGTGACAAGTTTGATTCATGCTGGAAATACATAGGACCTAAAATAGCCAAAACAACTTTGAGAAAGAACAACAAAGTTGAAGGAGTTACTTATACCATCTGACTTCAAGACTTCTTATAAGCTAAAATAATTAAGAGAGATGGGTATTGGCATCAAAAGAGAAAATAGATCAATGGAACAGAGTCCAGAAATAAACCCATACATAGGCAGTTGGTAAGCAATTCAGGAAAGAAATGATAGTCATTTGAACAAATAGTGCTGAAAAGATTGTATACCCATAATGAAAAAAAAAGAAAAAGGTTCATTCCTTACTTTGTACTATACACAAAAATTAACTCAAAATTAATTATAGAAGTAAATGTAAAACCCAAAACCATAATACTTCTAAAAAAAAAAAAAAACAGTAAATAATTTTAGTACCCCAGATTAGGCAAAGATTTCTTAGCTGTAACATCAAAAGCATGATCCATAAAAAAAAAAAAAACCTGAGAAACTCAACCTCATCAAAATTAAGAACTTTTGCTCTTCAAAAAACAAAATGATCATCTCAATAGATATAGAAAAGATTTAACAAAATACAATACCCATTCATGATAAAACCATTCCACAAACTAGGAATACAGGGAACTTCCTGAACTTTATAAGGGAATCTACAAAACACAAAAGTCCTAGAGCTAATATCATATTTAATGGTGAAAGATTGAATGCTTCCCCTCTAAGATCAGGAAGGAGGCTCTCACCACATCTATTCAATATTGTACTGGAGGCTCTAGCCGGGGCAATTAGATAATAAAAAGAAATTAAAGGGCATCCAGATTAGGTAGAAAGAAATAAAACTGTCTTTATTCACAGATAACATGATCCTAAAACTGTTTTTATTCATAGATAACACGATTCCATAGGTAGAAAATCGGAAGGGATCAAAAAAAAAAAA
>RJWJ010005336.1:0-69038 GCA_004363605.1 Indri indri
AAACTGGCTTTAATCTATATTTATTCTTTTCTTCAAGCAGATTTTCTAAAATCTTTGTGTCTATATGAATAAAGAAATGTTAGTAATAAGACAGCATAATATTTTTAATTTTTTGTCAGTAGAATTTTCACAGGACATTATGACAGTAACACTTTCTTCATGTATGTATTTAAGATTCTGTGCTGAAAAATTAACAGCATAGAACATACCTTTAAATGCTAATTTCAAAAACTGGAGAGTAGAAAGTTCACTTTAAGGAAAAATCCACTGAAATTTAAAAAATGATTAAACTTTTATAAAGAAGAGAGTGCTGCTAAGAATGACAAAGAAACACATTCATTGCAAAATATGACTTGAATTATTTAACCTTCATATTAATAAGAGGAAACATCACTCTTCTGAAATGGAATATATGCAATAGACCAATATTAACTGCATTTGTATCAGATTAAACAATTATACATGTTCTTTCTCTGTTACATAAACTTAAGCAGGAATTTTATTTTACTCATCTGAATATCTTTTTATTTAAGCAATTGAAGTTAGCTCTGGTCTGTAAAAATATTCCTTAATTAAGGCCACATTTTGTAAGCAATATATTATTCCCATGATAATTTCTCTTGTTTAACTTAAACATTGTAAGTAACGTTTGTCTTATTTCAGATACAGGAGTTGGGAGAAAGCATAACTAAGAAACTAGAAGAAGGTACGTTGCCAAAATTTATTAATTAAATTGAGATTAGTTGTTGATTTCTGAAATAAACTATAAATAGCAAGGGGAATCCCTTTCTGTTGCTTGATAATAGATACTACATTAAATATTTTTTCTATACCATGCCGTTTTGGTTACTATAACCTTGTAGTATAATTTAAAGTCTTACAAGGTGATGTCTCCAGATTTGTTCTTTTTGCTTAAGATTGCTTTGGCTATTTCTGCTCTTTTTTGGTTGCAAATGAAGCATGGAATTATGTTTTCTAGATCTGTGAAATATGACATTAGTACTTTGATGGGGATTGCATTAAATCTATTAATGACTTTGGGCATTGTGGACATGTGAACAATGTTGATTCTACCCATCCATGAGCAATGGGCTGTTTTTCCATTTGTTTATGTCATCTGTGATCTTTCATCAAAGTTTCTTAGTTCTCCTTGTAGAGGTCTTTCACCTCCTTGGATAAGTATATTATTAAGCATTTCAGTTTCTTTGTAGCTATTGTGAATGGTATTGAGTCTTTGATTTGACTCTCAGCTTGACTCCTTTTAGTGTATAAAAATGCTACTGGTTTGCGTACATTGACTTTTTAACCTGAGACTTTGCTGAATTTATTTACCAATTCTTGTTGGTTGAATCTTTGGGTTTTTTAGATACAAGATCATATTATCAGCAAGAAGCAATAGTTTGTCCTCTTTCCAGATTTGGATACATTTTATTTCTTTCTTTTACCTAATTGCTCTAGGACTTTCAGTACTATGTTTAGTAGAAGTGGTGACTATGGGCACCCTTGTCATCCGGTTCTTAGTGGGAATGCTTTCAATTTTTCCCCATTCAGTGTGATGATGGCTGTGGGTTTGTCTTACGTGTCTTTTATAGTTTTGAGGTATATTCCTTCTATGCCTGGTTTGTTGAGGGTTTTTAATCATGAAAGGGTGCTGGATTTTGTCAAATGCTTTTACTGCATCTGTTGAGATGATTATATGGCTTTTGTTTTTGCTTCTCTTTATGTCCTGAATCATATTTATTGATTTACATATATTGAGCCATCCTTGCATTCCTGAGATGAAGCCTACTTGATCATGGTGAATTATTTTTTGATGTGCTATTGAATTTGGTTTGATAGTATTTTTTAAGGACGTTTGCATCTATATTCATAAGGGATATATTGGTCTATAGTTTTCTTTTTGGTATCTACCCAAAAGCAATCACTTTACGAAAGAGACACCTACACTTCAATATTTACTGCAGCAAAATTCACAGGTGCAAAGATGTAGAATCACCCTAAGTGCCCATCAATTCATGAGTGGATTAGTAAAATGTGGTATATATACACTATGGAGTACTACTCAGTCATAAAAAGGAATAAAATAATGTGTTTTGAAGCAACTTGGATGGAACTGGAGACCATTATCCTAAGTGAAGTATCTCAGGAATAGAAAAAACGCATTTACTCTCTAATAACTAGGAAATAATCGATGAGAATGTGTGGGCACAGAGAGAGATAAATGCCATTGGAAATCAGGAAGGGTCATGGGGAAGCGGTTCTTGTGAAGTTATGTAGCCTTCTCTCTCACCACTTACCATACTCTGCCCCTTTGCTCTATGGCATCTGGTCAACCTAGAGCACTTATGATTCCCCAGTGTTCTTCCTCACCTCCAGCTCTCTGCATTGGCTTCTTTCTTCTATCTGCCATACTTTCTCCCTGTCCTTCAGGTATCAATCTATGTACTGTCTCCACCAAAAAAATAAATAAATAAACCTATAATATTGACACAAACATAGGATGTGTTCCTTCTGTGTGTTCTGGTACTGCCCTGTTTTATCCCTGTCACGGTATTTATGAATAGTATGGAAATGGGATCTTTCTGTGTTTTTTTCAGGTTATAGTATACACAGTTGTTGAAGGGTGGACTGTATCTTGATCTTGTAATTCCAGCGCTTGCCACAGTACCTCAGCACAGGGTTATAAAATAAATGAATAAAGAATGAGAATAGTAGAAGGGCTCCTACTTTATCACAGTGATATTAATAATTAATTCAGTGTGCAACTATGGGCAAATTATACTTAATAGTAACTTTGTAGTTTATATACATATTTTTCATTCTTACTAACACTCCTAAAATTCTCAACTCTTTTTTACTGACTTACATTTAGTTAGCTACGTGTGACTGCCTTTTAAATGAAGAGTATAATTTGTCCTTTTTCTTTCTAGCTGTTTCTGAATTTGCATCTGGATCCCATATATCCTCTCCTCTAATCTGCTGATGAGCTCAGTGTAAATCAGGATCTACTTTGAAAACCACGTTAAAATATGTACCCATTTTATGGAAAAAAATAATAAAATGTTATTCCTGGGCTGTTGACATGATGTTTTAATTGTTTCCCATTAAATATATCAGGGGGGAGAATCTTTATGAAAGGAAAATATTTTTGTACCAAATATGCCTGATGAAAATTTACATAGTGTTTTAAATTATGTTTCTTGCCTTCCTTTTCAGTGATGTTTCAATTGAAACCAGTGCTATTGAGTTTTACATACTCAAACTGCCCTCATGTCAGCTGTTTAAGGAGCCACACAACCAAGTTGTCATTAAGATTTTAGTGGACTTAAGTCATGGGTTATTTTTATTTTACAATTTTCATCACTGTATGTAGTGATAGATTTACATTTAGACAGACATCAACTTGGTGTACTGGTGCTGTGGTCATTGTCAATGTTTGGATGTATTACAATTATTATAGTGTCATGAAACTTAAACACTTCTAATTTTGAGCACTGATTTATACAGATCTTTCCTTATGGAAAAGATCATTGGTGGGATTATTACTTCATTTCACAGTTCGTGTTTATGAAAGCATTTATCCTATTCAAAGTTCTGCATTAAACAATGCTAATGATCAGATGTAGAGCATGCCCAAGTACTAATAATGTGTCGTGAGCAGGGGTTGGGTAATAACTCTTTGACTCTGAGGTTCCAAAAAAAGGAAACGATTCCATGGTATTAATTGATGACCCTGTGACTGGGATTTACATCAGCTTCCTTACTTAATTCTTGTAATAACCTCTCTGAACATTATTCAGTTAGTACCAATTTGATGGCGACTGCATGTGGTACTTATTTTTCCATTCTTGTGGCACCTCACTTTGAAGGATGGGCTCAAGCTCTATCCAGGATAATATGAGAGGTGCTACGTCACCATTGTTTTTTGCAGTTGACCACTCAGTCATAAAAATATGTTCCTTTGTCTTTAATTGCACTTGCCGGGGCACAGGATCATTGCTGCTGTCACTGGGAGGATGTCACACTGCATAGAAGCTTTCTCAGGGCCCCCTTCATGCCCCTGTTCCTCAGGCTGTAGATGAAGGGGTTCAGCATGGAGGTGACCACAGTGTACGGGACCAAGGCAAATGCCGCTGTCTGAGAAGTGTGTGTCCATGTGGAACTGAGGTAGACCCCCGGCAGGTCCCACAGAACAGGCAAGCAACCGAGAGGTGAGACCCACAGGTGGAAAACACTTTACACTTCTCCCCTGCTGTTGAGATCCTCAAGACAGAAGAAACAATTGGAGAATAAGAGCAAAGAATCCCAGCAAGAGGAAAGAAGCCCATGACACCGTCATAATGTATAATATGACATTACTGATGAAGGGGTCAGAGCTGGAGAGCTGGAGGACCTCAGGGAGCTCACAGAAACAGTGTGGGATTTCAGTGACTGCACAAAAAGAAAGCTGCGACGCAATCTCTGAGGAAGGGCCCCCAGAATGCTGACAAGCCCAGTGTGGACAAGCAAGTAGACACAGAGCACTGGGTTCATGATGACCATGTAGTGCAGGGGGTGACAGATGGCCACAAAGTGGTCATAAGCCATGACCATCAGAAGTAGATTGTCCAGAAGGCCAAAAAAACCATGAAAAAGTACATCTGCGTGATACAGCCGGCACAGGTGATGGATTTGCTCTGTGTCTGGATGTTCCACAGCATCTTTGGGATCGTGGTGGAAGTGAAACAGTTGTCAGAAAAGAACAGGTTGGAGAGGAAGGAGTACATGGGGTGTGCAGGTGGAGTTTGAGATAACGGCCAGGATGATGAGCAGGTTCCCAAAGACGGTCACCAGATACAAAGACGGGAACAGCCCACAGAGAACAGACTGAAACCCTAGCTTCTCAGGATGTGGTTTGGAGAAAGAGAGAGAGAGAGAGAGAGATGGGGAGAGAGAGAGAGAGGAGAGAGAGACAGAGAGAGAGAGGCAGAAGCAAGACAAAATTAACCACCAACAGGCATTTCAGAACTGCGGTCCATTTTTGCTGGAACCTGATATATTGAGGAGATGATGCCTTTGCTTTAACGGCGTCTTCTACTCTGTCAGTGTGGGGTTTCCAGATGCTGCCGTCTCCTCCTGTGTCACTCCCACTAACTGGAAGATCTAGACACAAAACCTAATTTTGCACCCAAAGCTGACTTCATCTGTTCAACTGCCCTGACACATGGTCAGCCAGCTTTTTTTTTTTTTCTGAAATATCTTTTGAATTACTTTTGTGTTTTGCTTTAAAGGCTTTTATAATAATAGTAATTTTAAAAGTCATGGATCCATATATAATTTCTGTAAACAGTAAGAATACCATGATGTTTTCTACACACTCGATTAATTAACGATGTACTACTGGTTATTTCAAAAGAGCTAAAAGAGAGGACCTGAAGCCTCACACGAAATGGGGCCCGGCCCCAGCTGACACAACAGATTCAGCCTCGTAAGACCCTGAGCAGAGAACCCATCTTGCCATACCAGACTGCTGACCCATAGAAACTGGGGGATAATAGATAGGGGTTTTTCTAACCTGCCACAATTTCGCGAACGTGTCACACAGAAACACATGCGGAGTGCAGTTCCTCTCACCTGCATGTCGTAGTGGGCCATGAGGACGGCAAAGCTGCTGAGGTGGCTGCAGTGGCAGGTGGTGCTGGTGTCTCTGGGGTCCACCGTCCTGCAGCCTGTGGTGGCCCAGTGACCACATCCCTTCTGGCCAGGCTTCCAGAAGCCACAGAATACCTTCTGCCTTGGCCCAGGGATCACCGACTGTAGGTACAGGGCACAGGTGTGAGCCGGTGATTTAGATACTCAGAGATTTAGACTCAAAGCTGCCTTGAGAAGAGCTGATTTTGGGGGGGGAGATTTTGTACCTGTGGTGGAGCCCCCCTAAACCCTCAGGCAGAGCTGAGCAGCAAGGCTGCGCCCAGGACTCAGGCTCCTGCCGACACCTACCACCTCACCCCACCTGCACTCACACGGTGGGAGAAGACGAAAGTCACTGGGGAGCTGAGGTTCCCGGTGTCCTTGTTGCTCAGAAAGGCAGAGCTGACATAGGAGAGCAGGACGGGACGGGCGTCCTGCAGCCAGCCCTTGTGTCTCTCACGCAGAGCCGCCAGCTGCTCAGGCACCAGGACCAGGGGGGCCTCAGCCAGCAACTTGCCCGTTCCTGGGATGGTAACAAGGCCCACCATAGAAGGGCCTGCAGGACGAGGCCAAGGTTAACATCTCTGGGTCCCCAGCAGCCTCTTCCTCCTCGCGTGAACTCTCCTCTGGGGAGTTCACCCCACACTTCCCTTTAATCTTTAAATCTCTTTTTTCCATATCCTTGGGCAACTTGTCCCACCATGAAGCTTCACTAACTTTGTACTCATCCCAGCCATTACCTGTGTCACCAGATTTCTGTGCCAGATTCCAGTTCGGCTGCATCTTTACCTGAGTCTGACTCAAGGTGACATTTCCATCTCCTTGCTCCTGCACCTTCAGGGACAGTTCTGAGTTGTGGGGATTATATAAAGGAAGTTACGTTAGGAATTTTGCTCGCAGCGGCTGACATATGATTATTTTATGTATATGTGTGTGTATATACACAGAGATGAACACACACGTGTAGTCTGAAGTTACAGTGGATTGAAGTTACAGTTACAGTTAAAGCAGCTGGGCTGCTTTAGGTCAGAAGCAAGCCTCAGGAAACAGAATCTCTCTGATCTTTTGCTGTTCTCCTTTCACCTGCCCAAGGCAGGACTCTAATCTGATTTTGGATCAAAAGACACTCATTCCAGAGAGAGTCCTGCCTCATACCCTGGAAGCAGTCCTTGGTGGGTTTCCACAGTCGGTTAGATCATCATATCCCTTTTGTCCAATCACATCTGTACATGGTTGTCAATCTTGCCTCTGTAATGAAACTTCCATAAAAGCCCACGAAGACAGGGTTTGCAGAGCTTCCAGATAGCTGAACTCATGCAAGATCCAGAGGGTGGCACACCCAGGGAGGGCATGGAAGCTCCACATCCTTCCCCTGTTTCCTTGACTTCTACGAGCCAGCCTAGCAAATTCGTCAAACCCAAAGAGCAAGGCCAAACGGGGTTGTGGAAACCCCAACTTGAATCCAGTCAGTCAGACCTTCTGGAAGCCCAGACTTGCCACTGGTGTCTGAAGTGGGAAGCAGATTGGGGAACTGAGCCTATCTCCAGGTAGATAGTGTGGTATCCACTGGTTGGGACCAAATCCACACACATTTGGTCAAAGAAGTCTTCTGTATTGACGGTTATGGTGTGGAGTTTAGAGAAAAACACGGTTTGGGAGAGTTTTTCCGGAAGGAGTATAACTTTCTAAGGAGTAAATGAATTAATATATTTTAACTGAGCTACTTTTTGGAAAACAGTATTCTATACATTGTAGAAAATATTTTAGGGCTTAGAGAATTAGTGAGGCAAAAACAAGTCCAGAAGTCTGACAGGTGGTCTGCCTTCACCACAAGGATGAGTCTTACGCTATTGCAGAGAATCACATCATACATCTGCAACATGAGACAATGCTCCTCAGGGACCATGATGAAGACAAAAACAAGGACATTCTGTAACCATGTCTCTAAATCTGATAGTAGAGAACATATTCCAAGTTATAAAAAGGACCCAAAGTCCCCTCTTCTCAAATGCGACTGGCTGGCAATTGTCATCATTCAGGTTTACCTTTGCTCCATTTTTCTGCCTTTTAGGCAAGAACTATTACGATTAAACAACAGAAAATTATGTTCACATGCTCACAGCATTCAATACAGAAAAATGACTCACTTCCTTTAACAGCAAAAAGTGCACCTAAAAGAAACACAAAACCGGTAAGAAATTCTATGGAGAATCCTCTTGGTGGTACATGCCACAGTCAGGAATTCTGCTCATATTTATTACTACGATTTGTTACACCCTCTTTGACAACAGGTATCGTACTGGAGATCTTTGTGAAGAAGGCACTCAAAAGAGCGTGATTTCACTTCTGGGATTATGGGTCAAGGAAAGAGTAAATCAGGATAAAAATTCTAAGTATATAAGCATGGGGTGGGGACAAAAACAGTAAGTACATAAGCATGAAAATTTCCAGGAGGAAAAAAAAAAGTCTAAAGTTTTAGGCACATGGTAATATTGACTCACAATGCCAAATGAATAGCCCTGTAACATAATAAAAGTGATGTGACCCATGATGACCATGGGATATTTTAATATATCTTCACAGTAAATAAAAGAGAATAACATGTCTTAGTACACAATTTTTTTAAAAACAGTTAAGAAACTATTTTTAAGAAACGTACAGAAATCTTAGTGGCCAAAAAAATACATATTGTTTTTACTCACAGAAAATCAAACATACTTCAAAATGAACCGAGGCACTACATTCTGCTAAAAATAACAGGAAACACTTGAAATTTCCAGATAAGAGGAAGGAAAGTTCTGGGTAAGACCAGTCACTGCATAATGCAGCAGAAGAGAAGCTCCCATTTAGTTGGTTTCGATGGCAGTGCTGTAGCTGTCATGCTGAATCAGGAAGTGTCACTACCTGTAGAAACAAAGGTGTTTGCAACAGAAATTACACTTTGTGCCAATTCAGTATCTAGACTAGGTTGAGTTCAGCATCCTTAAGGAAAATGTAATGGTGGATGGATCTTTACTGTGCAGCTTCTGGGGGCATCTTTGGAAACCCGCACCACTGGGAAAGTGAAAGCAGGTGATTTAGAGGATACCTTTGATTGGCAAGCGAGCCAAGTAATCAGGAAAAAGAGCTGGTAACAGGTGTTCGCATGGCCCATATGAATTGACTGTCTCCCTGTATGGTGCCTCTAAAATGTAACTAATGCCCTCCTCATGTCTGCCTCTGAAATCTCATGTAAGAAAGTCTATTTATGACCGTGTCATGGAATCACCCAACTCCAATTGTAGGTTTTATTGTAGTATCAGAAGTCTCTCTTCCCTACTCAAAAATCAATTATTTCAGGGGCTCTTTCTGCACTGTTTGAAGGAAACTGGGACAACTGAATGCTTTTCTCAATTCCTTACATTGATAGGATTTCTCTCACGTATTAACAGCATGAGCTCTTTCATGTTTTCGACAGGAACTGGAACGAATGAAGGCTTTCCCACATTCCTTACATTCATACGGTTTCTCTCTGGTGTGAATCCGTTCATGTCTACGAAAGGAACAGACACAATGGAATAACTTCCCACATTGTGTACATTCATAAGGCTTCTCTCCAGTGCGAATCCTTTCGTGTATTCGAATGGTCTTGATACACCTGAAGGCCTTACCACAGTGCTTGCATTCATAGGGTTTCTCTCCAGTGTGAATCCTTCCATGATATCGCAAGGAAGTGGAAGAACTGAAAGTTTTACCGCATTGCTTACACTCATGGGGCTTCTCTCCAGTGTGACTTCTTTCATGTCTTTGAAGTGAACCAGGAGAATAAAAGGCTTTCCCACATATCTTACATTTGTGAGGTCTGTCTCCAGTGTGCATTCTCATGTGCCATCGAATGCTCTTCCGCTGAGCAAATGCTTTCCCACACTGCTCACACTCATAGGGTTTTTCTCCAGTGTGCGTCCTTTCATGTACTTGAAAGGAACTGAAATAAATGAATCCTTTCCCACACTCCTTACACTCATATGGCTTCTCTCCTGTGTGAGTTATTTCATGGACTCGAACAGAACCGGACCTACGAAAAGCTTTACCACATTCTTGACATTTATACGGTTTCTCTCCAGTGTGAATTCTTTCATGTTTACGATATAAACTGAGATAAGCAAATGCTTTTCCACAAAGCATACATTTATGAGGTCCATCTCCACTGTGCGTTACCATGTGTCTTTGAAAGCGTGTGAGAGAACTGAATGTTTTTCCACATTCCTCACAATCATAGAACTTCTTTCCAGTGGGAGACCTTTCATGTGTTCCAGAGGAGTCCCGATAACTGAAGGCTTTCTCACGCTGCTTATGTGTATATGGCCTTTGTCTACATTCCTCATACTCAGATGGTTTGTGTCCTATGTCAGCTCTGACAGCCTTATTTAAAGCTGAATGACCAATGGAGACTTTCTGGCACACACTGCTTTCACATGGTTTTAATCCAGGAGGAGTTTTCTTTTTCAGCATGTGATCTGAAACCTGATTCAACGTTTCTCCATGCTGACTACCTTCTTTACTTGTAAATAGTCTCTCTCTGACAACACTTCTGTGGAAAACAAGACGCACATTATTAAGGCTTTGTTTATAAATGATTTTATTTATTAATAAGCATTATACTTGCATTTTTAACTTTCACAAGGAAAGAGTAGGCTTTTGGTCCTGCATGAATTGTTTCAACATGAATGGACCGACCACATGCTCTGTTAGATGGCTAGTCCATACAAATTATAATAAAATAATATTTATGTAGGGTTTCTTAATACTATCTCCAAGTAAACTATTTCAGAAACATCAAACATCTGTGTCAAATTTAAGTATATATTTTCAGAGCAATTTTTCTAAGAATAAATTAAAATGTTGGGATTATTAATTTTTATGGTTTTTTAAAAAACATTTCTTGACATTTTAAAATTCTCTCCAGAGATATTTATTTGTCCTCTGAAAACAAATTACCTTAAATTTCTCCTAGGATTTTTACATTCATCTTCCATGATCTGGTCTTTCCACTTTTTTCCTAAAATACAGACCCAGAAATACAGTCCTGAATTATTATAAAAACAAAAGAAATATTAGATTCTATGTTCATGGTTCACTGCGGCCATGCCTGACTTATGCACCAAAGTACTCTCTGTGCACATTCCAAATCACTGAACAGTGCTTATGAGCAAGAAACTCTTGTTCTCTAAATCACTGAGTGAAGGAATGTTGTCACACTTACCTACAGAGGCCAGGTTTCTCAAGGTTTCCTGCATCACATCTCTATACAGATTCTTCTGAGAAGGATCCAGCAAAGCCCACTCCTGGGGGGTGAAGTTCACAGCCACATCCTCAAAGGTCACGGAGTCCTGCAACATCCCACATGTGTAGAGGAGGCTGGGTGAGACCCTCAGCCCTGGGGACCTGTGCTCTGTTTTGCTAAGACATTCCCATGATGCTGTGGACTCCGAACATTTGTTCCATGACTTGGTCGTGAGACTCTTAACTCTCCATCCATACTCACTTCCTCCCACACAGCAATTCTGATGCTAGAATGGAACTACTCGGTTATGCAACAGCAGAGTAGAAAAATGTGTCTTGTTGGTGAATCCAGGGAGAAAGATGTGTTGCCTATGTCACCGCTAATGTCCCCTTGTTCAGTGGATCTGTAGCACCTGTCATAACAAAGCCCTACTAGTTAGCATACAGAAAAGTTAGCATTAGCAATCCTGAGACTTTGCCTCTTTGATAATGCTTATTCAGAAAGTTTAACCTTTGACGGTATTTTAGACAATATCCAACCATCCTAACTACTAAGAAAGTTGTAACTTACTGAAAGCGAAACCTATGAGCAGAAACCCTTGCAGGATAGGATACAGCGTAGAAAACCCTCATTATGTCATTTGAATTGCTGAAGGCCCAGTGGGGACAAGGCTGGCAGGTAAAATGTCCAGGGGCCTAGTCTTAACAAAAACCAAAATATGATTAATCAAAATTAAAAGATTTGTGCTTCAGAGGACATTATCAACAGAGGGAATAGGCAACATGTGAAATCGGAGAAAATACTGGCAAATCGTGTGTCTGGCAAGGTCTTAATATTAAGAGCTGATTTTAAAGCTCCTACATTTCAACCATAAAAAAATAGCCAAACACCCCACATAAAAATTTTGGTGAAGATGTGAAGAAATTGGATCCATGTCACTGTCCAAAGGAATATAAAATGGCTCAAGCCCTGTGATAAACAATATGGAGGTTCCTCAAAAATTAACGATAAAATTACCATGTATTCCAATAAGCCATTTCCCAGTATACTTATATTCAATTCAAAAGAATTGAAAGTAGAATCTTGAAAAAGTTATTTCAAAATCATTGTTTACACAGACAAGAGGTGGATCAATCACAATGTCCACTGATGGAAAAATGGATAAACAAAATATGGCTATACACATACATACAATGCAAAATAACTTAGTCTTACAAAATAACATCATGGCCTGTGCTACAACATGCAAAAACCTTCAGGATGGGACGCCAAATAGAAAAAGCCAGTGATAAAAAGAAAAATGCAGTATCAGTCATCTTTGATAAATTGTGTAAAGTAATTAAACTGAAAAGTCAGGAAGTGGAATGGCAGCTGCCAATGGCTGAGAGGAAGGGGGAATGGGGAGGTGTATTCAATGGGTATAAAATGTGATCATTACAAGATGAAAAATTTCTGGAGATCAGTCACACAACAAAATGAGTATAGTTAACACTACTCACCATCTATACACTTAAAAAGACTTAAGTTGGTAAATTTTTTTTTATTATTTTTTTGAGACAGAGGCTTGCTCCGTTGCCCTGGGTAGAGTACAGTGGCATCATCATAGCTCACAGCAACCTCAAACTCCTGGGCTCAAGCAATCCTCCTGCCTCAGCTTCCTAAGTAGCTGGGACTACAGGCTCACACCAGGACACTTGGCTAATTGTTCTATTTATAGTAGAGACTGGGTCTCTTTCTTGCTCACACTGGTCTTGAACTCCTGACCTCAAAACAATCCTCCTGCCTTGGCCTTCCAGAGTGCTTAGATTACAGGCATGAACCACCACACCGGCCTTAGTAAATTTATCAGTGTTTTTTTTACAACCTTGACAATAATAAATTACTGTTCCAAAGAACCAAACTGATTAAAAGATGGAGAAAAATTTGAATGACATTTCTGAGATATATACAAACAGTCAAAGCACAGGAAAAGACACTTAACATCAGCAGTCATAAGGTACAAGTATTTTACGAAATGTAGTTTCAGATAGTAAATTGGTGATTTCCTTTCATGAAAAATATTCATAAAAAGAAAACATAAAAATTTTAAATAGAGTCCTCATTTGCTCCGTACAAATTCTTTTCAACAAACGGTACTGTAATACTGGACTACAACACGCAAAGACATGAATTAGACATAGAACATAAAACATTCCTAAAATTAACTCAAAAATACAGCATTAACCTAAATGCAAAATTCAAATCTTTTAGAAGACAGCACAGGTGAATATCAAGACAACCTTGGATTTGGCAAGAAGATTTACATGTAACACCAAAAGCAAGATCTGTGAACAAGAAAATTAAAAATTGGAATTAATTCAAATTAAAACTTTTTGTTTTGCAAAAGACACTGTTAATAGACTGAAAAACAGTTTGCAGACTAGGACAAAATATTTGCAAAACAACTATCTGATAAAGACCTGATACCCAAAATATACAAAGAACTCCTAAACATCAAGAAGAAAACAACCAACCATTTAAAAAAATAAGCAAAACTCTGGAAATAAACCTCACCCAAGAAGATACACACATAGCAAACAGGCATATGACAACATGTTCATCATCACATGTCATTAGAGAAGAGCAAATTAAACCAAGAATGAAGGCTGGGCATGGTGGCTCAAACCTGCTATCGCAGCACTTTGGTAAGCCGAGGGGTAGGATTGCTTGAGGCCAGGAGTTTGAGACCACCCTGTGTTACATGGTGAGACTTCGTCTCTACAAAAAAATGAAAAAAATTAGCCAGGTCCTAGCTACTCGGGAGGCTTAGGTGGAAGGATTGCTTGAGCCCAGGAGTTTGAGATTGCAGTGAGCTACAATCATGCCAGGGCACTCGAGCCCAAGTGACAGAGGGAGACCCTGTGGCTGAAATAAGAAACCTAAACTAATTTATATTAAAATCAACTTACTGAACCACTCAAAAAGTCTAATGAAGGATATAATATGATCATAATTCAAAAGTATGTATTGAATGAATGTTAAATGAAATAAATGAAGAGATATCGTATGTCCTTAGAAAGGAGACTTAATATCCCCATGATGTAACCTCTCTGAAATACATCTAGTGTTGTATTGAATTCCATAAAACTGACAAATCATTTTCTTTCGTTTTTCACTGAAATTAGGAAAAACTACTTGAGGTGTTGTCGGCCTGTAGACCCACCTAAGTGGGAGGCTAAGGTGAGAGAATCTCATGAGGCCAGGAGTTCAAGGCAGCCTGAAAAACAGTAAAATTCCATTTCTGAAATTAAATATAAAAAATAAATGTCTCCTAAAAAGATACACTGTAAACATCCACAACCAAATCCCCTAGATCCCTGTCAGGGCAAAGCTACAGGTTATAGCAACTCTCCTGAGAGAGACCATAGGACTAAATCCAAAAAGTATAAATCACCTCTGCAAGACAAAAATCAGACGGCTGTCAGAAGTTATCAAATTTTATAACTTCACAGTAGGGAATGTTTTCTTACCTAGTAAAATAAAGAAGGCCCCAGTGAAAAGATTGATCAATTCAATTGTATTAAAATTAAGAAGAGTTCACCAAAAGATAGAATGGAATGAAAAGATAACCACAACATGAAATAAAATATTTGCTGACTATAGAAATGAAAAAGAAAATGTTCAGAGTATGTTACAAAAAAAAAGGCCTAAATCTATAAATTGGTAGTGAGAAAATGACTGTCGATCATTTCACAGAAGATGAATGATCACATAGGAAAAATGCCGAAGCAATGGCAACCAGTAAAAAGAAATAAATATTCACAAAGGAATTCTGTTTAACACTTGACAGGCAAAAAGCAATGAGTTCCATAATTTCAACTGTTGGTAAATGACAAGAATGAACACACGTGCATGAAAGGTGAGGTGGTTAATTCATACATACACTTTATCAGCGATTCTTACAACATTTGAATTTATCCGTCATCTACAACACAGCACATTTTTCTTGATGGGTAACAAATTCATTTTGTATTTCCACTTGGGGACAGAAACAAGAATGCCACTGTCAGCAAGATCAAATAATAAACCAGAAACAACCCAAGTTCCATAAGTACTGCAAGGGGTGAGTAAACTGGGGGACCCACGACTTCAGACTGCACTGTGTTTGCAACAAACTGATGCAAGAAAACCAGAAACAAACTGTATCAGCATAATATTAATGGCTTATAAATGGCAATATTAAGTTACTGAAAATTTGAAAGAGGTAAAACTCTGCATCTTGATAAAGAGACAATAAAGCTATAAAGAGTAACAGAACAAATCACAACTTTGGTCACCTGTGGGTGCCAAACGGCAGTGAGATCAGGGAGATGCAACAGAACTGCTCAAGGACTATTGATTTCCCTAGGTGGTGTGTCCCTGGGTTTTTATATTCTTATTATTTCAACTTAGAATCAAACAATTGATTTCAAGAACTATACTGCTTCTTCAGACCTTATCATACAATCCAATCAGCTTCAAACAAGTAAATAAAATTCTTACACGCAAATTAAGAAGACAATTCCTAAATGCTTGGGTCAAGAGCAAATATAAGGCAGCAAGATTCTACAAAGGAAACCAAAGGGAGGTGGCTCAGGGAGGCAGCCTACATAATCCCCAGTTCACAAGGGACCCCACCGTCCCATAGGTCAGGCACATTCCCAAACCTGGGACCCGCCCTGACTGTGGATGGCACACTCCAAGGCAAGGGAAACTTGAGCAGCCAGAAAACTTAATTCTACAGGGAAAAAAAAAAAACCACAAACTGTAACTAATTAAACCCTTGGACCTCATAAACCAGGCTTGTATATAAAAGGTGATGATCCTGTTTTGCCTATATAAGCAAGAATTTCACTTTTAACTTTGGAGAACTGAGTCCATTTTTCTGGAGTCTGTGTTTTCCCAAATGGACATTCCCAGGCTTTTGTTTGAATACAGTCTTTAAAACTGGGCTGTGACCTTTTCACTTACTTCAGGTTGACAAGTCCAAACAAGGCAACTGCCTAACTGGAATCGATCAAGTATTTAATCTGCATCGGTTCCTCATGCACCTTATAAAAGCCTTTCTTTTAACCTGTAAATGAAAAAAATCCTAAGCCCCCCAACTGAGCGAACGGACCCCCTCTCATCCTAGAGGACCCCAGGAAAACCTTAACACTTGAGTTCCCTGCCCCGTTGGGAATGGTGGTCAGACATGTCTTGTTATACACCCTCCTATTAGGAGCTTAGATACAATTAACCAACATTAATGTCTAAACAGTGATCACAAAACTGACAATACAAAGATCCTCTGTGGCAATAAGATACCGAATTATAAACAAGACCTAAGCCCATGCAAGGCAGTGGTAAAGTCATGCATGAGATAGACAAAACCTAGTTAAACTGCTCTTTTTTTTTTTTTCAATGCTGGCATGACATCACTGGAGGGAGAACAGACTCCCTTATCTTACGCATTAATACCTAGGGTGTCCAAATTTTCAGATAAAGCTTAACACTCTCAACCAATTGCCAACTAAAAATTCCCTCAGCCCACCTACAGCTTGTAAATCCCCGCTTCCAGATGTCCAGGCTTTAAGCCGAACCAATGTATACCGTCCATGTACTGATTATGATTTTATCTGCATTTTCTGAATCCCTGAAATGTATAAAACCAACCTGTAAGCCGACCACCTCATTCAGGGTTCTTAGGTATCTGCTCTCATTTTCTGCTCAGAATAAACGCATTCATTTCAGAGGGTTTGGGCTTTTTCGGTTAACAAGCCACAATTTAGTTTTTTGTTTTTTCTGTTGCCCGGGCTAGATTGCCGTGGCGTCAGCCTAGCTCACAGCAACCTCAAACTCCTGGGCTCAAGCGATCCTCCTGCCTCAGCCTCCCGAGTAGCTGGGACTACACGCACGCGCCGCCATGCCCGGCTAATTTTTTCTATATCTTTTTAGTTGTCCAGATAATTTCTTTCTATTTTTTGTAGTAGACACGGGGTCTCGCTCTTGCTCAGGCTGGTCTCGAACTCCTGAGCTTAAACAATCCGCCCGCCTCGGCCTCCCAGAGTGCTGGGATTACAGGCGTGAGCCACCGCGCCCGGCCCTTAATTTAGTTAAGAGCAGAAAGAAGTGACTGGACATCCCACAGACCGCAGCCCCTCCCACGCACGACCCCACATTCCTAATCGGGACCCTCCCCGATGACCCTCGCGCCGTTAGTGCACAATGTGGGGACACGCGGGGCTTCGGGCGCGGAGCTGCCCAGATAGGGCTACCGGGTAGAGGCCGAAGTCGCCGCGGAGGGGCGGGATAGGGACGCCAAGGGCCCGGCTCCCAGCCCAGCCCCACCCTGTGGGGCCAGAGGGACCGAGGGCC
Organism: Indri indri; assembly: GCA_004363605.1. Classification (NCBI taxonomy): domain Eukaryota; kingdom Metazoa; phylum Chordata; class Mammalia; order Primates; family Indriidae; genus Indri; species Indri indri. The sequence continues at coordinate 17,309 of RJWJ010005336.1, forward strand.
GAGATGCGCTGGCGGCGACTCGGGTCCGCAGACTAGAGCTGACCGCAGGGAGGCCCGGGTTCCGCAACAGCAGCGAACGGGCGGTTCCAACCAGCCCCTGCTCCCTTACCCGGCCCCGCACACTCACCATTTCCCGGCCTCCAGGAGTCCCAGCGTCGTCTCTATGGCTCTTACGACCAGTGCACGTCACAGAGGAGGTGACGCCACAAAAGCTGTAGCGCAGACACCTGAGGGCTATCAGAGCAGCCAACGCCAGGCCTCAAGCGCTGCAGGCGCAAACCCACGCAGGACTAGAGAGAGGTTAAAGGTCGCCTCCTTCTTCCGGCGGAGCGTCGGCATGGGCGGCTTGCGGGCCCTGCCTTAGCGCCTCGCATTGGATGAGGCTTCAGGCCCCGCCCCCTAACGCCTGAGTGACAGGCTGAGACGAGAAACAGAAACCCGCGGAGACTGCTTGACAGGTTCTAGCCACTGCCTCTCAAGCTCATCTCTCAGTGGATATTTCCAGTTCAGCCCAACTTGCTCCAGATTGCTAGGAGGGGCACCGTGGTCTTTCTTACACCATGGACTGTCCCTGCCTCTTCCTCCTGGAGGTGATCACGCGCGTGGAAAGGAATTCCAGACTCAGTGTCGGGCGACGCCATCCCTTTGCCTCAGAGCTGGGGGTGATCCCAGAACCGAGGGCGTTCTGGGCCTCGCAGCAGAACTGGCTCCTTGGCCCGGACCCTGGCGGAGTGGGGGACCCCGGACTGTACGCGCGATGACTCCAGAGCTTCGCGTGGAACTGGGGCTGAAGGAAGAGAGGGTCGGTGGCACTGATGGGGCCCGGGGTTAGGGGACCTGATGCAGCCAGGAATGGTGGCTTTTTTAGGAGGACGTGGATGTTGGGAGGTCGGGGTGCAGCTAGCGAAGGTGTGGGGGTAGGGGAAGGAGGCGTGGAAAGGCGCGAGAAAAAGTTCAGAGCGTGGCCAAGACAGTTCAGGCTGAGGGGGAGGGACACCCTGGAGGAGATTAGGCTCAGGCCGCATAGTGGGGGGCAGTCTAGAGAGTTTGTGGGGCCAGTGTAGGTATGTCGGGGGCCCAGAGTGACTGGAGCTAGTGAGGGAGCTAGGAGGCTTCAGAGGGAAGGGTTGGAGGCAGGGCGTGTGGTCAGCCCAGGACGGGGAGGCAAGAGTTAAGGGGCTGCAGTAGGCATGTTGTAAGTATGTGTCCTGTCAACCTGAAATAAAGGAGAGGATCAGAACGCAGTTTCTTCGTTTTGTTTTCGTTTTTAAACTTTCAAATGAAGGCATAACAGAATCCAGTTTTGAAGAGTTTATTCAAGCCAGAAGTTGTGAATGGCCATTGGGGAAAACACAGACTTCAGAGAAATGGGCTTAGTGCTTGAAAGTTAAAAGTTTTTGCTTATAGAAGCAGAAAACAAATAAATCTATTATAACAGGATAACATTTTCTCTACAAGGCTGGTTTATGAGTTACAACAATTTAATTAGTTTGTTTTCTTTTCCATGCTGCATGTTTTATTTTCTTTCAAAAGGTTTCATTCCCTTCCAAATTTAATACCATGTATTTAATATTCCATCTTAAGATGTGACAGCCTTGAAGTCCATGGGAGAAAGGTACGAGGGAAATTAATCTATAATTGTTCCTGCTCAACAGGGTTCTATTGCCCATTGCAGAGAAGGAAGCCAATGCACTGAGACAGCAGGGGTTGCAGTGGAGAAATACTTTAATATCATATGTAGGGTGCTGAGCAAAGAGACACGAGAAATTTCTCACATCTGTCTCCCCAGGAATTTTGGAGTCAGGGTTTTTAAAGATAGTTTGTGGGACAAAAGGCTAGTCAACTGGGTTGCTGATTGGCTGGGGATGAGCTCATAGGGTTGAAGATAAGAAGACAACATAAATTGTCTTCTTGTGCTGAGTCAGTTCCTAGGTAGATGGTCCCAGGACCTGTTGAGTCAGTTCCTAAGTATGGCCGCTGGTCTGGTTGGCATCAGTGGCTTCAGAGGGAAGGGTTGAAGCCTTCACTTGAACCCAGAGTTTGCAAAATATCTCAAAGAGCAGTCTTAGGTTTCACAATAGAGATGGTATGTATGATGTGAATAGGGAAGTTATCGATCTTATTATGATGGCCAGGGATGCATGACTCCTAAGGAGTAAGCTATAGGAAGTCAAGCTATGAAACAATGGCTGGTTAACTTTCAGCCGAGCCTGTACTTCCGTAGAAATCAGATTTTTACCACAGATCTTGCCTTATGGCACCATATTACATTAACATACTGGGGTTCATAATGAAGATCAATAGTGCAGAGGGAATTGGTCTTCCCTGGCTCCCCTGAGTCATTTATAACATTTTACAAAACAATGTAGGTAAGGAAGAAGGCTAATCTCTAACTAGAGAAACAAAGGTTACACAGGAGCCTGTAAGGTGATTCTGACCCCATAATCACATTGCTTTGAGGCTCCAAATAATTTACAGTTCCACCAGCTTAGATTTTGAATTACTCATTTTCACAGCCCCTAACAGTCTTCAGGTCACATTTCTTCCTGTTGTTTTCTCCAAGATGGAAGGATCCCTGGGCCTGGACCTTAATTGCTATCCTTGTACCCATGGGAGGTGACCTTGTCCTGTTTGGAAAATCCATCCTGTTCTTTTTCCTCTGTGTATAATGATGGTTGGATCATCTCTGTACTTTGCTCGGATTCTCTTTCCTCCCTCTGGGGTGGAGGAAAAGGAGGCACATCTGACCCACTCGTGTGTTTGTAAAACAGGCAGTAGCAAATAGTTTTTGACTCCTAGGCATTAGGCTTGCACGGGGAGATCAGAGGCCTTCGGGGGAATATTCCTGAACAAATCACAGATGATTGAATTGTCTAAAAGAAACAGCTTTCCTATTTGAGAAAGTTTAAAGTGTTTCTCTTTAAATTACTCCCTTCTTGGACAATCTAATGTTTCTTGTGATACTGATGATCTTAATAGTTATCCTGTTTTTCTTTAATTAATGCTTACTGAATAATATGGTACTTTTGGTTTTAAAGGAAGGAAATTAATTAAATTTTGAGACTTCTGTGTTTTTTTGAGACTTGGTCTGCCTGTGTTGTCGGGGTTAGAGTGCAGTGGCATGATCATAGCTCACTGCACACTGCAGCCTCCAACTCCTGGGCTCAAGCAATCCTCCCACCTCAGCCTCCTGAGCTGGGACTACAGGCATGCCACTGAGCCTTGGTAACTTTTTTGTGTGTAGAGTCAGGGTCTCCCTGTTGCCCAGGCTGGTATACAACTCCTGGCCTCAAGAGATCTTCTGGCCTCAGCCTCCCAAAGTGCCAAGATTATCAGAGTGATCCACCATTCCCAGGGGAGACTTTCATTTTTCAAAGGATACCGTACTGCAATTACCAATTCACAATGACAAAAATGTTTTGAAAGGTTAAATTTATGCTGTCCACCTGTCTTTATATCCTTATAATAAAAGTTTTTATTTTTATTAAAAAAGAAACAGCTTTCTACCTAAATGAGAGTGGGAAAGATAGGGAAGAAAGCCTGTTGGTGTGTAGCCAACTGTTCAGAACCCCAGGGGTTATGTAGAGTCCCCAAGCACCCAGAGGCCTCTCTTTTCTGTATTGGGCCTCCTTCTGCAGCCTTGAGTTAATCTCACCCCGGCTGCTTTGTCATGGGCAAGGAGTGCTGCTTTAGGCTTTTGCGACCTGACTGTTCCTCTGCCATATATGGGGAGTACCACTCTGGGCTGAGAACTGCTGCAGCAGAGGTAAACCTGAAACTACAACCTTCACAGTAAATGAAAAAGAGAATAAGATTTCTTAGTATACGATTCGTTAGAAAAAAAAAAAAACAACAGTTAAACTATTTTTAAGAAACCTGTACAGAAGAAATCTTGATGGTCAAAAATATACACGTTTTTAATCACATAAAATCAAACATATTTCAAAATGAACTGAGGCATACATTCTGCTATAAATAACAGGAAACACTTGAAATTTCCTAAGAAGAAAAAAGTGCTTATTCACACAGGAAAGTTCTGGGCGAGACCAATCACGGCACAGTGCAGCACAGGACGAAGCTCCCACTTAGTTGGTTTTGATGACAGCACTATAGCTGTCATGCTGAATCAGGAACAGAGGTACTGCCTGTAGGAACAAAGGATGCTTGAGCATCCTTAAGGAAAATCTAATGGTGGTTGGATCTTTAGTGTGTAGCTTATAGGGGCATCTTTGGAAACCTACACCACTGGGAAAGTGAAAGCAGGTGATTTAGAGGATACCTTTGATTGGCAAGCAAGCCAAGTAATCAGGAAAAAGGGCTGGTAACAGGTGTTTGCATGGCCCATATGAATTGACTGTCTCCCTGTATGGTGCCTCTAAAATGTAACTAATGCCTTCCTTGTGTCTGCCTCTGAAATCTCATATAAAGTCTATTTATGAACTGTGTCATAGAATCATCCAACTCCAGTTAGAGGTTTTATTATAGTCTCAGAGGTCTCTCTTCTCCACTCAAAAGTCAATTATCAAAAAAAAAAAAAAGGCAATTATCTCATGGGGTCTTTCTGCACTATGTTTGAAGAAAACTGGGACAACTGAATGCTTTCCTAATTCCTTACATTAATAGGATTTCTCTCATGTATTAACAGCATGAGCTCTTTCATGTTTTCGACAGGTACTGGAACGAATGAAGGCTTTCCTACATTCCTTACATTCATACGGTTTCTCTCCAGTGTGAATTCTTTCATGTATTCGAATGTACATGGAACAAGTGAAGGATTTACCACAGTGCTTACATTCATAGGGTTTTTCTCCAGTGTGAGTTCGTTCATGTCTACGAAAGGAACTGACACAATGGTATGCTTTCCCACATTGTATACACTCATAGGGCTTCTCTCCAGTGTGAGTCCTTCCATGTATTTCAATGTACTTGGCAGACCGAAAGGCTTTCCCACATTCCTTACATTCATAGGGTTTTTCTTCAATGTGAGTCCTTTTATGTCTATGAAAGGCACTGGGACAAATGAAGGCTTTCCCACACTGTGTACATTCATACACCTTCTCTCCTCTGTGAGTCCGTTCATGTGTACGAAAGGAACTAGGAAATCTGAAGGCTTTCCCACATTCCTTACATTCATAGGGTTTCTCTCCAGAGTGAATTCTTTCGTGTTTAACATATAAACTGAGAAAAACAAACACTTTTCCACAAAACTTACATTTATGAGGTCCCTCTCCACTGTGCATTACCATGTGTCTTCGAAAGCCTGTGAGAGAAAGAAAGGTTTTCCCACATTCCTTACAATCATAGCATTTCTTTCCAGAGGGAGGCCTTTCATGTGCTTGGAAGGATTGGCAATAAGTGAAGGTGTTCCCACGTTGCTTACGTTTATGTGACTTTTCTCCACATTCCTGACACTCATGTGGTTTCTCCCCAGTGTCAGCTGTGATGTGCCTATGAAGGGATGAGTGACCCATGCTGACCTCTCCACACATCCTGCTCTTACATGGTTTTACTCTAGGAGCAGTTTTCATGTTCAGCATGTGATCTGGAACCTGGGTGAAGGTTTCTCCACACTGACTGCCTTCTTTATTTTCACAGAGTTTCTCTCCCATAAGACTTCTGGAGAAAATTAAAAGCACATTTAAAAAAAAAATTTTTTTTTTTGGTAGAAGCAGAGTCTATGTTGTGCAGGATGGTCTGGAACTCTTGGCCTCGAGCTATCTTCCCACCTGCTCTCCCAAACTTCTGTGATTACAGGTGTAAGCCACCCCAGCCAACTGAAAAGCACATTATTAAGGGTTTGTTTATAAATGATTTTATATTCATTAGTAAGTATATTACTTGCAACTTTAACATTATCAAGGAAAGTGCAGATTTTTGCCCTCTGAAATGTATCAATGTGAATGGACCACATGCTCTGCAAGATGTTCTGGCCTTATTTATCATAAAAAAAGTAATATTCATATAGGGTTTCTTTTCTTTTTATTGGAGAGAGAGTTTCGCACTCTTGCCCCCAACTACAGTGCAGGGGCATCATCCTAGCTCACTGCAACCTCAAACTCCTGGGCTCAAGTGATCTTCCCACCTCAGCCTCCTGAATAGCTGGGACTATAGGTGCTCACCACCACATCTAGCTAATTTATTCTATTTGTGGTAGAGATGGGGTCTTGCTCTCACTCAGGGTCTTGAACTCCTGAGCTCAAGCAATCCTCCCACCTTGGCCTCCCAGAGTGCCAGGATTATAGGCGTGAGCCACTGTACCCAGCCAACATATGGGGTTTCTTAATACTATTTCCAAGTAAACTATTTTACAAACACTAAACATCTATATTGCATTTAAGTATATGTTTCTAGGAAAAAATTTCTAAGAATAAATAAATTCGATGCTGGGCTTATTACTTTTGTTTGCTTGTTTTTAACATTTTCTCACATTCTGTATCTATTCTATGTCTATTCTCTTGGTAGACATTATTTTGTCTTGTCAGTACAAATTACCTTAGATTTCTCTTGGGATTTTTGTGCTGATCTTCAGTGTTGTGGTCTTTATATTTTTTTCCTACAAAAAACAAAAAAATTATTATACAATGCTGAAAAAATTATTAGATTCTACATTTATGATCCCCTGCAACAGGAAACAGAGTAGACGACTCAACCCCAACACCCCACTATCGCATTTTCATACCTGCTAATCACAAGACCGTGCACCTCCCAGATTAGCTATTTCAAGAAGCTAAGATAAACAACATTTCAGCGTGAATCTTAACCAAGGCAGTTGATCCTACCACCTGCATGCTCATAACACCAGGAGAATGACTGATCATGACCCCTTGCTGCACTATACTACTCAACTCTTGGCCCCAGGAGGGGTTACCTGCCATTTTTAAATCATGCAATGTAGGTTTTAACATGATTTCTTACTAAGCCCATGCACCCTGCACATATGACTTTCACTTACCCCACGAATTATTCCTGTCACTCTCCATAAAGCACCAGGAAGACCTACCCCCAGAGAGGTAGCCAGAGAACTCTTCCTCCTGTGCTGTCTCCCTTGTGCTTGAGTATAATCCCCAATAATAAAGCCATGTCTAGGAAAACTTGCTTGGCCTCATGTCAATTTCTACTGCGTAGAGAGCCTACGAACCATGGTCAGTAACACAGCCATGCCTGATGTATTCATGAAAGTACTCACTGTCCACATTCCACACCATGGAAGAGTACTGATGAGGAAGAAATGCTTGTTCTCTAATTCACTGAGTGAACGAATATTGTCATCCTTACCTATAGCTGCCAGGTTCCTAAAGGTTTCCCGCATCACATCTCTATAGAGATTCTTCTGAGAAGGATCCAGCAAAGCCCACTCCTCCAGGGTGAAGTTCACAGCCACATCCTCAAAAGCCACTGAGTCCTAAAACATCCCACATATTCAGAATAGGATTGGTGAGATTGACAGCAGTGGGGACCTATATTGTACCCATAATAAGAAATTTACCTGATACTGTGGACTGCAAACATTTCATGACTTGGTCATCAGACTCTTACACTCCATATACACTCACTTATTCCCATACACCAATTCTGATGCTAGAATTAAACTACTGCATAGTTTAATCCAACTGCAGAGTAGGAAAACATGTTTGTGGTGAATCCAGAGAGAAATATGTGTTAGCTGGGTTGTCCTCAATGTCTCTCTGTACAGGGGTCTGTACCACCTGTCATAACAAACTCCTACTAATTGGCATGTAGACAAAGTTACATTAGCAATGTTGTCAGCATTAGCAATCCTCAGAGTGCATGAATATCCTTGAAAATGCCTGTTCACAAAGTTCAGTCTTTGATGGTCTGGAAACCAGATTTTTGATGATACCTCACCAGCCTACCTGATAACAGAGTCAGAATTTTATCGAAACAGAAACACATAAGCAGAAAGTTGATGTGAGAAACAGTACAGGGGTAGGAAAATCTAAACAATAATTGATGAATTGCTGAAGGCTGAACAGAGTATGAGGTTGACAAGTAGAAGAAAATCATTTACCAAGAAAATCGGATATGATTTATCAATATTAAAAATGTGTGCACCATAAGATATTATCAATCCAGGGAATAGGTAACCCACGAAAGTGGAGAAAATATGGGCAAATCATGTGTCTGGCAAGGTCTAAATACGGAGAACATATGAAGAACTACCAAAAAAAAAAAAATCAAACACCCCAAATAAAAGTTTTAGCGAGGATGTCAAGAAAGCGGAACCCATGTTACTGACCAAAGAAATGTAAAAAGGGTCAAACTCTATGGAAAAGAGTATGGTGGTTCCTCAAACATTAATAATACAATTACCATATATAATAGCAACTCACTTCCCATTATACTTATATTCAATTCAAAAGAAATGAAAGCAGGATCATGAAGAGATGTTTGAAACCATTGTTTGCAATAGCCCAGAAGTGGACCAACCCAAACATTCACTGATGGATGAATGGATAAACAAAATGTGGTAGGCATATACATTCAATAGGATATTATTTACTCTTACAAAATAACATACTGTCCTATGCTATAATATATGTGAAACTTCAGGACATTATGGTAACTACAGGAAGCCAGTTACAAAAAGAAAAATACAACATGATTCATCTTAGGTAAGTTATGTAATGCTGTCAAACTCAAAAAACCAGGAGGTGGGCTGGGAGCACTGGCTCACACTTGTAATGCAAGCACTTTGGGAGGCTGAGGCAGGAGGATCGCTTGAGGACAGGAGGAATTCAAGACCAGCAAGAGCAAGACCCGTCTCTAAAAAAATAGAAAAATTAGCTGGGTGTGGTGACACACGCCTATAGTCCCAGCTACTCAGGAGGCTGAGGCAGGAAGATTCCCTGAGCCCAGGAGTTTGAGGTTGCAGTGAGCTATGACGATGCCACTGCATTCTAGCCATGGCAACAGAGTGAGACTTTGTCTAGAAAACAACAACAACAACAAAAAAAAAACAGAAGGTGGAATGGTAGTTGCCAGGGGCTGAGAGGTGACATGGAGAATTGTTGTTCAATGACTATAATACTTGATATGAAGCTTTGGAGATCAGTCACACAAGATGAGTGTAGCTAACACTACTCACTTAACTATACACTTATAAATGCTTAAGCTGTTATTTTTTAAATGTTTTTTAAAACAAAAATTAACAATATTAAATTTATTGTACCAAAAAAGTAAACAAATTGATTAAAAGATGGGCAAAGGACTGAATGACATTTCTCCAAAATGTTTCCAGATGGCAAATAAGCACATGAAAGGATGCTGAACATCACGAATCACTAGGTACAAGTATATTACAAACGTCATTTCAGGTAGTCATTCAGTGCTTTCCTCTCATGAAAAATATTCATATAACCAAAATACAAAAATTGTAAATACAGTCATTATTGCTCTGTGGAAAAATTATCAACAATTAAAATATTACAGCTTTCTAAAATCTAACACAGGGTACACATAGTTGATAATGATGTCAATTGGAGACGGGAAGTTGGCATTTTGGAATGTGGGGAGGGAATCGGAAATTCAACGGATTTATTGTCGGCCCTGGGAAGAACTAGGCTGGAGGGGGTGATGGTCTCAGGGACTCCCTACTCAACTGAACTTGAGTCAGGCTCCTCAGAGCCCTCTTCTTGACGAGGCTGTGGCCTTGTCCTGCAGAGTCCAGTTTTAGCAGGAATCCTTCTAAGGCAGTTCAGACAGCATCCCCCCAACACTTCACATCCAATCGAGTTCTTCCTCCAGATCAAGTTTCTCTTCCTTCACACTTGACACCTAACCAAGTCCAACGCTCTCCCTCACCTTGCCTATCGGTTATCATGGCAATATTGCCCCTGCTGCATTCAAGGTTGAGTTCAATCTCTCTCCCCTATCGCAGTTCTCATGACCCATACTGCAGTTGTGTGGAACAAAGCCTTCCTGGATGTTTGTAATGTATTTTCAGCGCAGTCTCTCTTTAGCAGGGGATAAGGTCTTAAATTTGAAATCCTGCTTCATACATGTTTGGAATGCACAGGGGAAAACAGGCTCCCTTCACGTGGGGGGGAAGGAGGAGCTGGGGAGCACGCAGGCCATCCTGCTGGGCCCACCCGAGCCTGGCTCAATGAAGGAGGAGGGTTTCTTGAGAGCACCTTCCATCCACAAACCCAAAACAGCGAACCCAAAAGAAAGATTAGATTTCTGTCATGATGACCACTCCATTGTCACCCCATAAACCGGGTGAGACGCTAAACTGCTGGTGCACAACCCCCCAGAGAGGGCTCCAGGGCAGAGATCTCCTCCTGCACTGATGGGACAGGATATCTCAAAGTCCTGGCTGCGATCCACCCCCACCCTGTGTGAGGGAGGGGACTGAGGTTCGAGCTGATCTGAATACATGTCACAGCCAGATACAGGATAAACAAGGTTTTCTTTTATTTGGTGCATTCTTTTTTCAATTTCTTGCTTTTATTTTTAAGCCTACTGCAGCTGGTATTCCCATGCATTCTCCCATCCGAGGCCCGATCGTGCTTGGACACCCAGATCAGTCCAGACCGGGGCATTCAGGGTGGCGCAGCCCTCTACTCTTCAATTTCTTGATAGTGTCCTTCAAGCACAAAATTTTTAACTTTTGATACAGTCTAAATTACGTAGTTTTTCTTTGTGCCTGGTGTTTCTGTTGTCATGTCATAGAATCTTTTTCCTAAATTCAAAATCATGAAGATTTTTGGGTGGCACACTGTGTAGCTTCAAAAGGGTAAGGTTCTCCTTTGTTTCCAATGAAAGGATGAAATGAGTGTATTTGAATAATTCTGCAGGCTGACATGGAACAGAAACCCACTATACCATGGAGGATGAAACTATATAAATTTATACTATAATAGCATTATACTATACTATGCTATGTACTATAATTCATACATGGTAGTTATATGTATCTATACATATAAATTTATATATATATACACATGATACTATACTAGATAATGGTAAACTAGAAAAAAATCATCAAATACTGTACATGAATAGCTCTTTAAATACTGACACAAAAAGCCTTGGGAAAACACTTGCAAAGAATCCAGTAGTGTATGACAATATCTATACCCCATGATCAAGTGGGGTTTAATCCAGGAAAACAATGGTACTTTAACCTAGAAAATCAATTCATCCAACACACCATAGTAACAGAATAAACATCAAAAACCATAAGAACATCCTAATAGATGCAAAAAAGCATGTGACAAACCTCAACACCACTTCACAACAGAAATAAATACTCAATAAACTAAAGAGCAGGGAACTTCCTCGGCCTATCAAAAGGCATGTGTAAAAAACACACAACTACCATCACACTTGATGGTGAAAGATTAAACCCTTTCTTCCAAAGATGAGATATGAGACAAAGATGTCTGCTCTTATCACTTCTGTTCAACCTGGAAGTGAGGTACTACTTGGCCAATCTGGCCAGAAAATAAAATAAAAGCCTTCTAGGTTCATAGGACGTACACATGTGGCACCCCTGACAAACAGACTTTGTCACTGTACCTACAGGTACACAAACAGAGAAACAAAGATGTATATGACTCAATATGGTCAAAACGATACTTAAGAAAAAGGCTGACTATAAGAATTCCTTAAAGGTTTCTTTAAAGCTACTATTATAAAGATGGTGTGGTATTTTCAGAAAAATGCACATAAAGATCAATACAAGGCCAGCGCGGTGGCTCACGCCTGTAATCTTAGCACTCTGGGAGGCCAAGGTGGGCGGATCATTTGAGCTCAGGAGTTCAAGACAAGCCTAAGCAAGACTCCGTCTCTACTAAAAATAGAAAAAATTAGCTGGGCATGGTGGCACATGCCTGTAGTTGCAGCTACTTGGGAAGCTGAGGCAGGAGGATCCCTTGAGCCCAGCAGTTTGAGGTTGCTGTGAGCTAGACTGACACCATGGCACTCTAGCCTGGGCAATAGAGTGAGACTGTGTCTCAAAAAAAAAAAAAAATGACAACATGCTCACATCACGTCACTAGAGAAGAGCAAATCAAAACAATACCCAATACCTGGTAGGGTGGCTAAAATCCAAAACAGTGACACCACACAATGTTGGTGAAAATGTGAAGCAACAGGAACTCTCATTCACTGTTGATGGGAATGGAAAACATTATAGCCACTTTGGAAGACAGTCTGACATGCACTTAGGAAGGTAAGCATGGTCTTACCATATGATATAGCAATCAGGCCCCTAGGTATTGACCCAAATGAATTTAAAACAGATGTCCTCACAAAAGTCTTCATACAAATACTTTTAGGACTCTTGTTTATAACAGTCAAAATCTACAGTCAACCAAGATGAACCTTTCTTCTTCTTCTTTTTTTTTTTCTCAAGAGACAGAGTCTTTCTACATCACCCATAACTCTTGGCCTCATGCAATCTTTCCACCTGAGCCTCCTGAGTAGCTGGTACCACAAGTGCAAGTCACTGCACTCCACTCAAGATGAGTCTTTCAATAAATGAATGGATAAACAAACTGTGGTATGCCCATTCAATGGAATATTATTCAGTAATAAAGAGAAATGAACTCTAAAGCCATGAGGCCATGGAGAGAGTTTAAATACATATCGTTATACAGAAGAAGGAAGTCTGAAATTGCTACTTACAGTATGATTCCAGGAATATGATATTCTGGAAAAGGCAAAACTCTAGAGGCAGGATAAACATCAGTCATTGCCAGGGCTTACGAGGGGTGGGGATATAGAGGGAGAGGCGAGTGATGATTTGGTGGGGAACAGGGAAATTTTAGGGCAGTGAAACTTCTGTATAAGACTGAGAGGGTGGATACATGACACACATACCTGTCAAAACCCACAGAACAATAGAACACAGAGTGAACCCTAATGTAAGGATGGAATTTAGTTAATAATAACAATGGTTCGCCAATTCTCACCCATCGCCAAATTTAATATTTTGCTTCATCAGTTGTAACATACACTACACACAGTCAAGATGTTAAAAATAGGGGACACAATGAGCTGAGAAGGAGAATGTGGAAACTCTGTGGCCCCTCTACTCAATTTTGCAGTCAAATGACCATTGCTCTAAATAATGTCTATTCAATAAAAAAGTGAATTAACTATCATTCCACAGAAAGTTCATCACTGAGTAAAAAGGAAGCCTGACATACAATATCACATATAGGATATCAGTTGCATAAGAAATACACAAAAATAAAATACACTGACACAAAGATGTATACACAAGTTGTAAAACTAGGAAGAAAAGTTAGGAAATTATCTTATGATTCACAATACTGGTTCCAGCAATATTTCCATTCCTTGTGGAATTGTTGTTTTTTTTTTTATTTTGAAACATCTATTTACTTTTTTCCAAATATCATTCCAAACGTGTGTTTTACAGATAAGGGTAAGAGTTGAGAAAAATTCTATAGAAGAAAACCATTTTTACAGACATTGAGAATAATTCTAATAGAAGAAAAAGCTCACATTTATCTAGATGTGGCTATGTTTCATGGGAAAATTTGAGCATCCAAAGTGCAAAGACAAAATGACTGTGGCTTTTCTTACCACATGAAATATTGACAATCTTCCCTTACAGCCTACTCTTAATTGTTATTTGGGATGCCAAATAGACATAATGACCTTTAGAAGTAGGGCTCCACTGGACAAGGTTGGTGGGGGAAGTCAAGCATCAGAATGAATTCAACTTTAGATGAACAAACTGGTTTAGACACCAATCAAACCCAAAATCTAGCCAGTGGCCCATTAGAGACAAATACAAGCTGTACTATCACATTTATAAGGTTGTGCCACTTAACACTATTAAGATCTAATCAATCCTTGTGGAATTGTTTTACGTATTTTCTGCATATGTGATATTATTTATAGGTTTCTAGAATGTAAACTCTATACATCAATAAATCTCAGTCCATTTTGAATGACTAGCAACCATCTGTCGAATGTATTTTTTTTTTTTTTTGAGACAGAGTCTCACTCTGTTGCCTGGGCTAGAGTGCCATGGTGTCAGCCTAGCTCACAGCAACCTCCAACTCCTGGGCTCAAGCGATCCTCCTGCCTCAGCCTCCCAGGTAGCTGGGACTACAGTCATGCGCCACCATGCCCGGCTAATTTTTTCTGTATATTTTTAGTTGTCTGATTAATTTCTTTCTATTTTTAGTAGAGACGGGGTCTCGCTCTTGCTCAGGCTGGTTTTGAACTCCTGAGCTCAAACAATCTGCCTGCCTCGGCCTCCCAGAGTGCTAGGATTACAGGCGTGAGCCACCACGCCCGGCCCGAATGTATTTTTTAGAAGGTAACATAGCTTACTGAAACTAATTTCTATTAAAATTAATTTTCTAGAAGTCCCAGTGTATTGAAGGATATAAAATGATTATAATGCAAAAGGTATACATTGAAAGACATCAACATATATTGCAATAAATGGAAAGATGTCATATGTCCTTAGAAAGCAGACTGAATATCACCCTGATGTAACTTCTCTGAAATACATCTAGTATTGTATTAAATTCCATGAAATTCACAAACAGGTTTGTTTTGTTTTTCATCGACATTAAGAAAAACTACCACAGGTGGTGTGTGCCTATAGTCCCAGCTACTTGGGAGGCTGAGGTGGGAGGATGTCATGAGGGCAGAAGTTCAAGGAAGACTGAGAACAGAGCCAGATTTTGTCTCTAAAAAACCAAATTAAAAAGCGAAAAGCCAACTCCTGAAAAGGCACACTAAATATCTACAGTCAAATCTACAAGACCAAATTAACACCTGTGTAAGACAAACGAACACTTTCAGCAGTTACGAATTATTTGACTTCACGGTAGGAAATGTTTTGTTGTCTAAGAAAATAAAGTAAGCACAAATGAGAAAGCCTGAGAAATTTAACTCTATTAAAATTAAGAAGAGTCCATCAAAATGTAGAGTGGACTGAAAAGATGAACCACAATCTATAAGAAAATACTGGCTATCTCTAAAAATGAAAAAGAAATAGTATTCAGAGTATGTTTATAAAAAAGCAATAAAGCACCAAATAAGTTTAATGTGAGAAAATGACTGGAAACGACTTCACAGAAGATGAAAGATCACATAGGAAGTGGGCTCAACCAATCTCAACCAGTAAAAAGCAGTATAAAAGAAACAACTTAACTTTTAATTTTGGGGCACTAACCCCATTTCCCTGGAGACTGTATTTTCTTCCCGAATGGCCATTCCCAGCTTTTCACTTAAGTCTTTTTTTTTCTTTTTTTTGAGACAGAGTCTCACTCTCTCGCCTGGGGCGAGTGCCCTGGCGTCAGCCTAGCTCACAGCAACCTCAAACTCCTGGGCTCAAGCAATCCTACTGTCTCAGCCTCCCGAGTAGCTGGGACCACAGGCATGTGCCACCATGCCCGGCTAATTTTTTCTATATATTTTTAGCTGTCCAATTAATTTCTTTTTATTTTTGGTAGAGACGGGGTCTCGCTCTTGCTCAGGCTGGTCTCGAACTCCCGAGCTCAGAACGATCCGCCTGCCTCGGACTCCCAGAGTGCTAGTTCACTTAAGTCTTTAAAACTGGAATCTGATCCTTTGGACTATTTGAGGTTGACAAGTCCAAATAAGGCAACTACAGAACTGTGACCAATGAAGTATTTAACCTAGTTTGGCTCCTCATGCACCTTATAAAGTCTTTCCTTCAAGCTGTAAACTAAAAATAAAATCTGAAGTCCCCTGATCGACTAATCGGACCTCCCACCCCCTTGGCCAAGGGGACCAGAGAAAAACCTTAAAATTGAGTTCCTGGCCATGACAGAAAGGGAGGTCAGACACGCCTCCTAATACCGGCTCCCTTTTGGAGTTTAGAAACAATGGACCAATATTAACGTTCAAATAGAGATCACAAGACTGACAAAACAAATACTCTTTTTGGCAACAAGATACCAAATTATAAACAAGACCTAAAGCCATGTAAAGCAAGGGTTATGTCATGCATTACAAGCCATAAAAGCTAGTTAAACAGGTCTTTTTTTGTTGGCAGGGTATCACATGACAGATAACAGACTCCCCCCTTATTATAGCTTAATAATTCTTTCCTACTGATTCCAAATTTTCAGACAAAGCTTAATACTCTCGGCCAACTGCCAACTGAAGACTCCCTAAGCCCACCTGGGACTTACAAGCCCCTGCTTCAAGATAGCCTGCCTTTTAGGCAGAACCAATGTATACTCTCCATGCACTGATTTATGACTGTACCTGCAATTTCTGTTTCTAAGAAATGTATAAAACCAAACTGTAATCCTATCAACTGGGGAGCACTTACGGAAGCCTTCTTGGTCCTCCCACCCCCCGGGCCGCCCCCCGCCTCAATCATTCATATTCAGCTCAGAATAAACCTCTTTACATTATTTCACAGTTTGTTTGTTTTTCCATTAGCAAACCACAAACTACAAAGACAGGGTTTTTCTAATTCATGAATATGTTCGCTCAAGTCAACTTATTAATTTTTAACAGTGCTTCAGTTTAATTTGTAACAGCAGAGAGTAACAACTGGGGACCCCAATGACAGCAGCCCTCCCCCCCACGCACGACCCCCACACACCGAGTCGGGACCCTCCCCCGACGACCTTCGCGCCGTCACCGCACAATCTGGGGACACGAGAGGCTGTGGGCGCCGAGCTGCCGGGAGAGGGCTCCGGGGCCGGGGCCGAGGCCGAGGTCGCCGCTCAGGGACAGGACAGGACGCCCGGGGGCCCGACTGCCGGCCCAGCCCTACCCCGCCGGCCGGAGGGACCGAGGGCCGACCTGTGACAGCGGCGACTCGGGTCCGCAGATTCTGGAGCGGACCGCAGGGAGGCCCGGGTCCCGCCACAGCCGGTTCCGGCCGGTTCCAACCAGCCCCGGGTCTGAGTCTGGGGACGCCCGGCCCGGCACACTCACCATTTCGGGGCTTCCAGGTGTCCCAGGGTCTTTTCTAGGCTCCTGCTGCCAGTGCGGGTCACAGCGCGCGACAGAAGCTAAGGTGAAAGCACCTAGAGCCTCTCGTAGCACCTAAGCCAGGACCCCGAGCGCTGCAGGAGCGACCCACACTGGACTGGAGAGAGGCTGAAGGTCGCCTCCTCTGTCCCGCGGCGCGTTTGAAGGGACAGTGCGCAGGCCCCGCCCCGGCATCCCTGGTTGGATATTGCTCCAAGCCCCGCCCCCTGGCTGCTGAGCGACGGGGGAAGCGACGGGGAACGTGGACCTGCCACCCAGACTGACAGGTTCTAGCCTCAGCCTCTCTGAGATCCAGCTCCCTCCCTACCCTGCTCAGAGAACGTTTGCATTTCAGTGGAACCCGCTCCGAGATTGCCACAGGGGCCTCCCTCACTCAAGGGGATGTCCCTGCTTCCTCCTCATGGAGGACGGGGTCACAAATGTGTGCAGGGAATTCCAGACTCAGTGTCCAGTGCAGCGATCCCGTTACCTCAGAGCAAGAGGGAGCCCAGATTAGGCCAAGTGAGACTGGAACATGACAGAGCGCCTGATGTCCTCCTGGGGTCGGAAATTTGGGAGAAGGCAAGGCCAAGGCTTCCTCACATGCCCCTCCTTCCCCTCCTCACACTGTGGACACGCTCCCTTCAAGTCCTTCATTTTCACTAGCAGAAAACTCTCACCTGCAGTCAGTTTAAGATTCTGACCTAAATAAACTGTCCAATCTGTAAACCCTTTCTCCACGAGACAGCCCAAACTATTCTTTCTCTGAGACTGACCTTGACAGATTTTCTTCATACACAGAAATTACATTGTGACTGCAGCGACCCTATGCATGCCACAAGCAAGACACTGTCCAGAAAACGGCCGCTGGCTCCTGAACTTAAGGGTTTAGATGTAGATTCCCTGGCCAGGCGCCGTGGCTCACGCCTGTAATCCTAGCGCTCTGGGAGGCCGAGGTGGGTGGATCGCTCAAGGTCAGGAGTTCCAGACCAGCTCTGAGCAAGAGCGAGACCCCCAGGAGGCTGAGGCAGGAGGATCGCTTGAGCCCAGGAGTTTGAGGTTGCTGTGAGCTAGGATGACGCCACCACGGCACTCACTCTAGCCCGGGCAACATAGTGAGACTCTGTCTCAAAAAAAAAAAAAAAAAAAAAAAAAAGAGTGAGACCCCATCTCTACTAAAAATAGAAAGAAATTATCTGGACAACTAAAAATGTATATAGATAAAAAATTAGCCGGGCATGGTGGCACACGCCTGTAGTCCCAACTACTCAGGAGGCTGAGGCAGGAGGATCGCTTGAGCCCAGGAGTTTGAGGTTGCTGTGAGCTAGGCTGATGCCTGGGCAACAGAGCCAGACCTCTACTCTGTCTCCAAAAAAAAAAAAAAAAAAAAAAAGAATTAAAATGCATATAGACACTCAGGGAGATAGTAAATGAGGGGAAAGAACATAACTTACGTTCATATTTGAAATTACTAAGGCCTGTTAGATAAAATTTTGTGCTATTTCAAGTGAACTGGGTGAAAATCTGTTCTATCACAAATAAATGGTTTTACCTGAAAAAATTATATATCAACCTAAGTTCTTTTATTTTGAAGGTAGTTGCAGAGTGAACAATGAGTCTTAGATTGCCAAAATAACTTTTATTTCTAATTGCTTAAACTCAGAAATGGCAGCTTTTCTAATCATAGACATCAAGACTCAAACAGGAAGCAACATCACTGCCTTTCAAAAGTGGTGACCTTCCTGGCTTATAAACACCCTTTGGGGCTGTGTGCCTATATCCTCTCTGTGGTGCTCCTTGGGCTCTTTGGGTTTGGTCACTAATTGCTACTCTGTCCTGTGATACCTGTGGTTAGGCTTTTCTGAAGAGGAGCTTGGCTGGCACCTTCAGTGTTTGGATTGCTCCATGCCATGGTGTAATATATAAAACTGACATTTCCATGTTGCCGTTTACTCTGCAGTACTGGCCAAAGAGGGTCATTGAAAAATTAGCATCAAGAGCATATTATCTGAGCAAGACAGGCTTGCTTGGAATAATGATGCAGGCTTTGTTCCTTCCTAGGCCTGTATTTGGACAAATTATATAAACATATTGGCTTCACATAATTCAATAAAAGAGATTTTTTAAAAAAACTATTATATATCTTTCTAAGGAGTAAGTGAACTTAATTTTAATTGAAGTATTTTATGAAAAACAGTGTTCAATAGATTGGAGGAAACATTTTAGAGTTTAGAGAATAAATAAGGCAAAAACAAGTCTAGAAGACTGGGAAGTGGCCTCCCCTCACCACAAGGACAAGTTCTAAGGTGTTGGAGAGAGACCTGTCATACACCTGCAACATGTGACAATGCTCCTCAGTGACCATGATGGATCAAGGAAAAAAAACAGGTAACCCTGTCTCTAAATTTAATAGAAGAGAATATATTCTATATCACAATGATAACCAAAATTCCCTTCTTCTCATTAATGTAAATGGCACGTAATTCTCATAAATTAGGTTTATGTCACTCCATTCTCCCCCCCACCCCACCCCCAGCCCCGCTAGAGTACAGTATAGTGGCATCATTGTAGCTCATTGCCACCTCCAACTCCTGGGCTCAGGTGATTCTGTTGCCTCAGCGTCCTGAGTAGTTGGGACTACAGATGTGTGCCACCACACCCAGCTAATTTTTCTATTTTGTAGAGACAGGGTCTCGCTCTTGCTCAGGCTGGTCTTGAACTCCTGAGCTCAAGTAATCCTCCCACCTTGGCCTCCCAGAGTGCTAGGATTACAGGCCCGAGCCAATGCGCCTGGCCCATACTCCATTCTTTCTGTCATCTAGGCAAAAACTATTATGATTAGGAAGGGTAGAATTAAACATTCAATACAGATAAATGACTCACTTCTTTGAGTAGTGACCCTAAAACAAACACAAATTATGTAAGAAATTCTAGTGAGAATCCTCTTACTGATACACCCTGCATTCATTTATGGCTTACAGTCATATCTATTACAACCTCTTTGACAACAGGTATGGTATCTGGTGATCCTTGGAACGAGAGCACTCACAACCACATGATTTAACTTCTGGAATTATGAGTGAATGAAAAATTAGGACCAGGATAAAAATTTTATGTACATAAGCATGAAAAGTAAAATTCATAGGACAAAAAAAAAAATCTGAAATTTACATACAACATAATATGGAGTCACAAAGTCAAATGAATAACGTGGTAACATTTTTAACGTGATCTGATCAAGATAGCAACGGGACATTTTAACATAGCTCTCGGTAAATGAAAAAAACAATAATATTTGTTAGTATACGGGTTGTTAAAAACGGTTAAGAAACTATTTTTTAGAAACATGAACAGAAATCTTGGTGGCCAAATAAAATGCATAGTTTTTAATCAGATATAATCAAACATAATGGAAAATGAAGCGAGACATTACAGTCGGCTATGAATAACAGGAAACATCTGAAATTTCCTGATAAGAGGAAGGTGCTTATTCTCTGATGGAAGTGCTTGATGAGGGCAGTCACTCCACTATGGAGCAGAGGAACAAGCTCCCACTTACTTGGTTTTGATGGAGGCATTGCAGTTATCATACTGACTTGAGAAAAGAGCCACAACCAGCAGGAACAAAGGTGTTTGTACAAATTACACCTTACAGCAATTCAATCAGTAGACTTGGAGAGTTGAGTATGAGAGACTATTCCCACCCAGGACAAGCTCCATTAGTTCTCCAGTAAACACATTATAATGCCTAAAGAAAAACTGAACTGTGCATGGATCTTTAATGTGGATCTTCTGGGGAAATCTTTGGAAACTTACCACCTGTGGCAAAATGAAAAGTCAAGTAATTTTGAGCATACTCTTAATTGGCAAGCCAAGGAATCAGGAAAATAGGCTGGAAGCAGGGGTCTGCAAAGTCTGCATAATCTGTCTGTCTCCCTGTATGGTGCCTCCAAAACATGACTATGGCTTCTTCGTTTCTGTCTTTGAAATTTCATGTCAGATACACTACTGGTGAATTGTATCGTGGAATTATTCAACTCTTCAATTTCATTGTCCTATCGCAGTTCTCTCTTTTCAACTCAAAAGTCAATTATCTCATATGGTCTTTCTCCATTCTATTTTCCTATGTTTGAAAGGAACTGGGACGACTGAATGCTTTCCTAATTTCTTATAGGATTTCTCTCATGTATTAACAGCATGAGCTCTTTCATGCTTTCGACAGTAACTGGAACAAATGAAAGCTTTCCCACATTCCCTACATTCATAGGGTTTCTCTCCAGTGTGAATTCTTTCATGTATTCGAACATACATGGAACAAGTGAAGGCTTTACCACAGCGCTTACATTCATAGGGTTTTTCTCCAGTGTGAGTTCGTTCATGTCTACGAAAGGAACTGACACAATGAAAGGCTTTCCCACATTGCTGACATTCATAGGGCTTCTCTCCAGTGTGAGTTCTTTCATGTATTCGAACGTACATGGAAGAAGTGAAGGCTTTACCACAATGCTTACATTCATAGGGTTTTTCTCCAGTGTGAGTTCGTTCATGTCTACGAAAGGAACTGACAAAATTAAAGGCTTTCCCACATTGCTGACATTCATAGGGCTTCTCTCCAGTGTGAGTCCTTCTATGTATTCGAATGTAGCTGGCAGACCTGAAGGCTTTGCCACATTGCTTACATTCATAGGGCTTCTCTCCAGTGTGAGTTCTTTTATGATACAGCAAGGAAGTGGAAGAAATGAAAGCTTTCCCACATTCCCTACATTCACAGGGTTTCTCTCCAGTGTGAATTCTTTCATGTATTCGAATGTACATGGAACAAGTGAAGGTTTTACCACAGTGCTTACATTCATAGGGCTTCTCTCCAGTGTGAGCCTTTTTATGATATCGCAAGGAATTGGACCAACTGAACGTTTTACTGCATTGCTTACATTTATAGGGTTTCTCTCCAGTGTGAGTTCTTTCATGGCTTTGAAATGATCCAGGAGAATAAAAGTCTTTCCCACATATTTTACATTTGTGAGGTCTATCTCCAGTGTGCATCCTCATGTGTCTTTGAAAGCTTATAAGACGAGATAATGCTTTCCCACAGTACTTACATTCATAGGGTTTCTCTCCAGTGTGGGTCCTTCCATGTCTACGAAAGGAACTGAGACAGCTGAATGATTTCCCACATTCTTTACATTCATAAGGCTTCTCTCCCGTGTGAGTCCTTTCATGTGTACGAAAGGAACTTGAAAACTTGAATGCTTTCCCACATTCTTTACATTCATACAGTGTCTCTCCAGTGTGAGTTCTTTCATGTATTCGAACTGAACTGGACCAACTGAAGGCTTTACCACATTGTTTACATTTATACGGTTTCTCTCCAGTGTGAATTCTTTCATGCATAATACATAAACTGAGACAGCCCAAGGCTTTCCCACAAAACTTACATTTATAACGTCCACCTCCACGGTGCGTTACCATGTGTCTTCGAATGCCTGAGAGAGAAATGAAGGTTTTCCCACATTCCTTACATTCGTAAGGTTTCTTTTCTATAGTAGGTTTTTGATGAGTTTGAAAGGGCTGGTGTGAAGTGAAGGCTTTCCCACGTTGCTTATGTTTATATGGCATCTCACCGTATTCCTGACACCTATGTGGTTTGTGTCCAGTATCAGCTTTGATGTGCCTATTAGGGGATGAATGACCAATGGATATGTCTGCACACACACTGCTTTCACATGGTTTTATGCCACGAGGAGTTTTCTTATTCAGCATGTGATCTGGAACCAGGCTGAAGGTTTCTCCAAACTGACTACCTTCTTTACTTTCAAAGAGTCTCTCTCCCAGAAGACTTCTGTAGAAAATGAGAAGCACATTATTAAGGGTTTGTGTGTGAATGGTTTTTTATTTAGTAATAAGTATTATATTTTTAACATTATCAAGGAAAGTGATGTTTTTAGAGAAAATTTTGCAGGTATAAATAAATCTGACACTACACTTGTTTTGTTTGCATATTTTTAACATTTTCTGACATTCTAAGATTCTCTTGAGATACATGGCTTTGTCTTATGAGCACTTACTACCTTAGATTTCTCCTGGGGTTTTTGTACTGATCTTCGATGTTCTGGTCTTTCCATTTTTTTCCTAAAATACATAGACAGAAAAATAATTGTTATAAAATTATGAAAACATTATTACCTTCCATATTCACAGTACACTGCAGCCATGCCTGATTTATTCACCAAAGTATTCCTTCCCCATATTCAGTTTCACTGAACAGTGCTGATGAGCTAAAACCCTGGCTCTCTAATTCACTGTGTGAAGGTATACTGTTACCCTTACCTACAGAGGCCAGGTTCCTGAAGGTTTCCCGCATCACATCTTTGTAGAGATTCTTCTGAGAAGGATCCAGCAAAGCCCACTCCTCCAGGGTAAAGTTCACAGCCACATCCTCAAAGGCCACTGAGTCCTGAAACATCCCACATGTGTAGAGGAGAATGGGGTGAGACCAACAGCACTGGGGACCTATAGTGTATTCCTAAGGAGGTCACATGATGCTGCGGACTCCAAACACTTCTTTTGTGACTTGGTCATCCGAGTCTTACTCTCCGTCTACACTCATTTCTACCCACACACCAATTCTGATGCTAGAATTGAACTACCAGATAAAGCAAAAGTACAATAAGAAAACACGATTTTTTTTTGTGGATCCAGGAAGAAAGAAGTGTTGCCTGGGTCACCCCCAATTTCTCTTTGTACAGTGGATCCGCAGCACCTGGCTGGACACGTTCAGGGTGGCATGACCATATATTCTTCAATTTCTTCACGGTGTCCTTTGAAGCACAAAAGCTTTAAATACTAATGTAGTCTAAACTACATACTTTTCCTTTGTTCCTAGCTATTCTGTTGTCATATCATAGAGTCTTTTTCCTAAATACAAGATAATGAAAATTTTTGGGTGGCACTTTCTGTAACATCAATAGGGTGATGTTCTCCTTTGTTCCCATGGGAGGACGAGCTAGTATATTTAAATAATTCTGCAGGCTGACATGGAACTGAAAGCTACTATATAATGGGGGATAAAACTATATAAATTTGTACTATATCGGCATAATACTTCATTATGGTATATACCATAATACTCTTCGTATATGATAGCCGTGTATCATATACAAGTTACATATAATATATACCAATTACCTATAAAAACTATACCTATAAAAACTCTGTGTATGCAAATATATATGTATGTGTGTATATATAGAGAAACACTAGATACTATACTAGATAATGCTAGGCTATACTATAACACTTTACAGAAATATCTCCTTTAAATACTGAAGGGAAAGCCTCAGTCACATACTTGCAAAGAGAATCCAGGAATGTATCACAATATCTATACACCGTGATCATGTGGGATTTAATCCAGGAAAGCAACATTGCTTTCACCTGTGAAAAATCAATTCATGCAATTTATCATATTAACAGAATTAAAATCAAAAACCACAAGTACATTGTAATACATGCAGTAAACGCATGTGACAAACCTCAACATCCCTTCATGATAAAAACACTCAATAAACTAAAAATAGATGAGAACTCCCTCGATCTATTATAAGGCATGGACATGTATAAAAAAATGCACGGCTACTGCCATACTTGATGGTGAATATTAAACGCTTTATCCCAAAGATAAGAAACAGACAAGGATGTCTGCTTTCAACAATTCTATTCAACTTGGGAAAGGAGGTTAGACTAGGCCAACCAGGTCAGAAAATAAAATAAAAGCCAGATTTACAGGGCATACACATGGTAGCCCTCTGACAAAGACTTTGTCACTGAATACACACATATACAAATAGACACAGAAATACAGAAGATCCAAAATGGTCAACGCGATACCTAAGTAAAAAGGCAGACTACAAGACTTCCTACAAAGCTAAAGCAATCAAAACAGTGTGGAATTTTGAAAGGAGGACACAAATACATCAATAGAACACAATGGAGAACCTGGAAATAAACCCACACTTATATAGTAACCTAACCTTCCATAAAGGAGCCACAGGCAGTTCAATGGAGATACTACATACAGTCTTTTCAACATAAGATAGAGGAAGACCTGTATTACAATATGCAAGGAAATAAATTCGACACAGAACTTACGAGTGTCACAAAATTCACTCACAATGCATCATTAACCTAAATGGAAAATGCAAAGTTCAGAACTTGCAGAAGATAACAGGTGAAAATCAAGACCACCTTGAATTTGGCGAGAAGGCTTCACATACAACACCAAAGGCAAGATCTGTGAATGAGAAAATTGATAAATTGGACTGTATTCAAATGAAAACTTTCTGTTTTGCAAAAGACATGGTTAATAGCATGAAAGGCTGCAGACTGGTACAAATTATTTGCAAAACACCTATCTTATAAAGGACTGCTATGCAAAATATACAAAGAATGCCGAAAACTCAAGAAGAAAACAGCCAACCCAATTAAAAAATTAGCAAAAGATCCAGAAATACGCTTCGCCCAAGGAGACACACATATAGCAAACAAACATAAGACAAGATGCTAAACACCACATGTCACTAGGGAAGAGCAAATGAAAACGATGAGGAATCATCAATTACCTGGTAGAGTGGCTAATATCTAAAACACTGACACCACCCAATGCTGGGGAAAATGCGAAGCATCAGGAAGTCTCATTCACGGCTGGTGTGAATGGAAACCTTACAGTCCTTTTCAAAGACATTGAGGCACACTGTTAAGATAACCAGGGTCTTATTATATGATAAAGCAATCACACTCTTAACTATTGACCTAAGCGAGCTGAAAACTGATGTCTGCATGAAAGTTTTCACACAAACATATTTAGCAGGTTTATTCACAACTGCCAAGAATTAGAAGCAACCAAGACAAGCCTTTCTTTTTTCTATTTTTTAACAAACAGGGATCTCACGCTATCACACAAGCTGGTCTCACACTCCTGGCCTCAAGTAATTCTCCCAGCTCAGCCTCCCGAGAAGCTGGGACTACATGGCCAGATACCGTACCTGACTCAGGATGAGCCTTTCAACAGGTGAATGGATAAGCAAACTGTGGTACGCCCATACGAGGGAATATTTATTCAGCAATAAGGAGAAATGAGCTAGAAAGGCACAAACCCTTGGACAGACTTTAAATGTATATTGTTATATGAAAGAAGCAAGTCTGAAATGGCTACTAACAGTACCACTCCAAGTATATGATATTCCGGAAAACGTAAAACTCTCAGGTAGTAAAAAGCATCAGTGTTTGCCAGGCATTAAAGGGACTGGGAAAATTGAGGGAGGGGAGAGTGAGGATTAGGGGGAGCACAGGTTATTTTCAGGGTAGTGAAAACTCTTCTGTATAAGATTGCAAGGGTAGATACATAACATATGTACTTGTCAAAATGCACAGACCCACAGAACACAAAAAGTGAACCTTAAAATACCTTATTTCGAGAACTCTATTTGTTTCTTCAGACCTTATCACAAAATACACTCAGGTTCCAACCAAAAAAAAATGTTAACATTCAGATGATGGAATCGAATTCTTAAAAGCTTGGGCAAAGAGCGATTATTAACATACAGCAGCAAGATTCTGCAAAGGAAACCAAAAGGAAGCAGCTCAGGCAGGCAGCGGGCATCACCCCCAGTTCACAAGGGGACCCCACACTCCCTTAGGGAAACACACTCCCAAGCTTGGGACCCACCCTGACTGTGGAGATGGAGTCCAGGGTGCGGTGACTTCAGGGCGGTGCCTGAGGGAAACCTAAGCAGACAGAAAATTGAATTCTGAGAGCTCCCAACACCCTACTGTCCCCTCCTCACAGTGTGGAAATACTCCTTCCGCCGCGGTGTCAATTCCCACCAGCGACCCAGTACTCAACCTGGAGTGACTTGAAGGATCTGACTTGTATTTTTTTTTCTGAGACCAAATGTGTGGTGTTTGTCGAACACCAACCCGTTCTCCAAAACCAACTGTTCATCGAACCAGTCAATTCTGAAAGCAGAGACCCCACAACTTCCTAGCTGTTCCCACAACACAGCCCCCACCGCAGATATGCCAGTCCCAAGTCCCAGGGGCCACCTGTAGTTCTGCAATATAAACTGGGGACCCCCATGAGTCCCTCCTCAAGTTCAATAATTTGATAGAACCACTCACGGTGCACTTACGTTTACCCGTGTACTATAAAGGACACAGCTCAGCAACAGCCCAGTGGAAGAGATGCCAGGTAGGCAAGTGGCAGGGGACAGGGAGTGGGGATGGTAAGTAATCCTGGCAATAGGTAGGATTGCAGAAATCTCCCCATCCTGGTGTCCTGTAAGAACAGCTTACTGCAAAGAAACACCCTTCCCATTCTGACTTAGATCGTGCTCCGTTTTTTACACCTATTACAAAGGCAGACGCAGACTAGAAATTCCCAGTTTTCACCTCCCAAATGATTAGGCGAACAGCTTTGTTTTCAGTGATCAGTCAGAAGAAAATACCTGTTAACCAAATTCTAAGCATCTCTCCTTCCTCCAGGCCCTTGAAGGCTGATCCACCTTTGTCTGGGACCAAAATACAACTCCTCTTATGACCCCTCTTAAGAACAGGCTGACTCCAGGGTCTAGGATCTGATCTTGCCCTGCTCCTCCACATTCTTTCCAATCTTTGTTCCTCCCTGTGATAGAAACTCCTTTTTTGGGCCGGGCGCGGTGGCTCACGCCTGTAATCCTAGCACCCTGGGAGGCCGAGGCGGGCGGATCGTTCTGAGCTCAGGAGTTCGAAACCAGCCTGAGCAAGAGCGAGACCCCGTCTCTACCAAAAATAGAAAGAAATTAATTGGACAGCTACAAATATATATAGAAAAAATTAGCCAGGCATGGTGGCACATGCCTGTAGTCCCAGCTACTCGGGAGGCTGAGACAGTAGGATGCTTGAGCCCAGGAGTTTGAGGTTGCTGTGAGCTGGGCTGACGCCAGGGCACTCGTCCCAGGCAAGAGAGTGAGACACTGTCTCAAAAAAAAAAAGAAAAAGAAGAAATTCCTTTTTTGCCTAACCTTTGAGAAATTGTCCTTTAGAGTAAAGTCATTCCTTATCTAACTCCAGATTTGTTTCATTAGAAACATCTAGAAAAAGCCCCAGGACAACAATTAGAACCTCTGAAAGGGCCTCAATGACCCACGACATCTGCCTGTGGGTCCCCAGCTTTCCAGAGCTCTGAGCTTCTCTCAGTACAAAGGGCTCCTCCCAAGGTCACTGTGAGCAGCTGAGACACCTGTGGGGTAGACTCCCCAGGAAGAACCAACTGGGTCTGCAAAGACCTTCCTTTGCAAGCTCAAGATTGGCCTGAGCTTGCAGTCACTGGGCTCAGGAGTCTTTTTCAAAGCAAAAATACCCAGTGTTTGAAGAATCCAGCAAAATCACACAAAGCCAGTTTATGTTTAGAAGTGGGAAGGAATGATAAGGCACTTAGATTTCATACCTCTACAGGGAAAGGAAAAGCATCTAACCCTTTCAGACAATAAACATATTGTGAAATGAAGTAATTCAAACTTAAAGTTTTGGAACTTTCAATTATTTTGAGCCTTAGGAGGAATGCGACTATGTGGTTTGAGTCACATGGCTTACAGCGGCAACTTGTGCTTTTCCAGTTATAGATGAACTCTCTTCCTTATTCTTGTTCTGTAAATGATTAAGAAAGACCAAATGGTGCCAGCGATAAGACCCTCTTGGGACCACTACCCCTTCAAAAAAAAAAAAAAAAGAAAGAAAGAAAGAAAAAGAGACCACCGCCCCCTCCTTACAAAAAGTTAAAGCATTTTTATCCTTCTGGAACTACTATTGGTTTTACATATTACACCTCCTGAATCTATCCTCCCTGTTTTGTTTCCTTTCATGATTTTCATCTCATTATCTTTATCCTATGTGTTTTTAGATACCCACTACACCTTCCAGCCTCAAATTTGGATTTCAAAAATAATCATCTAGGCCAAGCTCAGTGACACACGTCTGCAGTCCCAGTAACTCAAGAGGTTGAAGCAGAAAGATTGCTTGAGCCAAGGAGTTCCAGGCAGCAGTGAACTATGATTGTTCCTGTGAATGACCACGGCACTCTAGCTTGCGAAAGATAGCTTGACCCAGTCTCTAAAAAAAACAGAGAGAGAAAAAGAATAATCATCTTCTAGCACTCTGGGAGGCCGAGGCGGGCGGATCGTTTGAGCTCAGGAGTTCGAACCCAGCCTGAGCAAGAGCGAGACCACGTCTCTACTAAAAAAATAGAAAGAAATTGGCTGGACAACTAAAAATATATAGAAAAAATTAGCCAGGCATCGTGGCGCATGCCTGTAGTCCCAGCTACTCGGGAGGCTGAAGGAGAAGGACCGCTTGAGCCCAGGAGTTTGAGGTTGCTGTGAACTAGGCTGATGCCACAGCACTCTAGCCCGGGCAAAAAGAGTGAGACTCTGTCTCAAAAAAAAAAAAAAAGAATAATCATCTTCTTTAAATTCATCTTGTGAATTGTTCAACTCCAGAGGGTCTTGTCTATGTTGCACTTGATTCTCCTTACATGCTATTGTTATGTTCTACTAAAATTTGTATATGCTTTTTCTGGTAGCCATGTATCAAATATCAACCTAATAAAACATATATTTAATATGGGTGTTATGAATATAAATTATGGGATTTAACAGGATCATTCAGAAATCATCTATATCAACCATCTGATTCCATGGGTCATTCAATAAATATCCAGTCTAGTCTAATCATTTTTACTCTCTAAACTCTCCAGGGATATAAATGCCACCTAAACACAGTGGTAGACTCTTCGCTAAATTAGAATCATAATTTGAGTTCTACAATAGAAATGTGCCTAGGCCGGGCGTGGTGGCTCACGCCTGTAATCCTAGCACTCTGGGAGGCCGAGGCAGGAGGATTGCTTGAGCTCAGGAGTTCAAGACCAGCCTGAGCAAGAGCGAGACCCTGTCTCTACTAAAAATAGAAAGAAATTAGCCAAACGAAATAGTAAGAGAAAAAAAAAAAAGGAATGTGCCTAAAAATCTGTGAAATAAATAAATATCATGGGCATCGGGGTTTGAAGTAAACTATAATTCTCAATAACAATATTTTTATGTGTTGCTTTGTGATGAAGTGATTAAAGAAAAGCAAAATTGATAAGTTTGATATATTTTAAGTATACAAACTTAGAACTGAACTCATCTCAAACATTTTCTGTCACAATGAAGGCTGACCTTGAAGACAAGTAAAATTTTCTCTACAAGGTAACAAAGAATGAGAATTTAAAATAAAAATTCAATCATGTTAATCTTTCCAAATCTAAAAAAAAAAAGAAAGAAAGAAAGTTAAATCAATCTTCCTTAAAATGTAGGAAGATGTAACCAATTCACTGCTGCGACATATGTATTGGCCTTGTATGGAAAATGCTGGAACCCTGTTAAGCTTCTTCATTTTGCCCTATATAAGGGAAATCTCAGCTTCCCCAATTTGGAGCACTGACGCCACCCTTTGGAGTCAATATTTTCTGAGGGGCCATCCTCAAACTTGGTGCTCCAATAAACTCAAAACGTGATGATATTTTTTGAATCTCATTACTTCAGGTTGACAGTATCATTTTGTTTTTTAAGAGACAGGGTCTCAAAAAAAAAAAAAAAATAAGAGACAGGGTCTCACACTGTCACCCAGGCTGGAGTGCAGTGGCACAATCATAGCTCACTGTAACCTGGAACTCCTGGGCTCAGTGATCCTCCGGTTCCATCCACCCCAACAGCTATCATAGGACTACAGGCGGGGCCCCAAGATGCTCAATGACCTTTCCCACCAACACCGCTTGTGGCCCAAGTGCATTTTGATTAGCAGGTTATTGCTCCACCTTGTTGGGGTGGGTTTCTTTGTCCTTTGGGATAATATTTCTCCACTCACAAGTCTGAAAGAATCCACAGGAAAGGAATAATTTCTATCTTTCCCCTCAATACCAGCATCTGATTGACTGATCACCAATTTGTCCACAAGGAATGGAAACTGAGATGAGGGAAGAAAAACCGAGTGTCCTATGGCCCCACCCCCACACTTCAGGCTGTCCTGTAGGAGGAGTGACAGGAGGGGTGAGGGGCGGCTGATATTCACTAGATCCCACAAGGGACTTTGCAGCTGTGGGCATCATGAATCAGCCCCAGCCAGTTTTAAAACTAGGACCAGGAGGGTACACTGGGGACACATCACCCTGTACAGCTTCCAAAGGGGAACCTCAACCCAAAGGCATTCTGACAAGGTGTCTGTGCCTGGGAAAGACAACAAGAGAGAGGCACAATGATTTTCTACAGAGTTGTGTCAGGTGGTTATTCTCTGCTTTCCTTTCATGTGAAATGTTAGGAAACAGAACACAAATATTTTAAAGACTCATCCATTGCTCTGTGAAAAAAAAAATCATAAATAACTAACATACTGCATCTGTTGGAAACAAAGGAAAAATAAATAAAATACTGTACAATAAAGAATAGATGATAATATTGTGAATTGGAGAGGAGAAGTTGGTATTTGGGAATGTAGGGAAGGCATTGGAAACTTAGGATTTTCCTGCAAGCCCTAGAAGAGTTAGGGTGGGAGAACAGGGTCCACGATTTGAGACCTGGCTTCCCATATATTTGGAAAATGCAGGGGGAAAACAGCCCCCTTTGGAAGTGTTAAAAGAATTAAATAGAAAACACTTAGGCTGAACTGGCTGTAGTGAACAAAGGTCCTACCCAAGGACATCAAAATCTAACTGAAATGCAATTCTTGTAAAGCACTAACTTACCAGAAAATGAAATTGAAGTTTAACCAACCACAAACCAATTAACCTCTGATTACGTATCCAGAAATTTTCCACCTGTGTAGTCTGTGAAAATAAGTAATTCCAAAATCTGAGGTGTTGGAACTCTAAATTATTTTGAGGTTTAAATCAATGTGATTACGGGGCCTGAGTAAAGTGACAGGCAGCTGTAACCTTTTGTTTCTCAGATGAGAGATTACCTACATTGTCCGGTAAAATGCTGTAAACGACTAAAGGGAACCAGGGAAGACCAATTCCCTCTTCACTGGTCATCTTTATTATAGATTACCTTCCCTCTTACCTTTCTCACTCAAAGACTTCATGGCTATCCCACTATCTTTTATTTTATTTTATTTTTTTTTTTGAGACAGAGTCTCATTCTGTTGCCCGGGCTAGAGTGCTGTGGCGTCAGCCTAGCTCACAGCAACCTCAGACTCCTGGGCTCAAGCGATCCTCCTGCCTCAGCCTCCTGAGTAGCTGGGACTACAGGCATGTGCCACCATGCCCGGCTAATTTTTTCTATATATGTATTTTTAGTTGTCCAAATCATTTCTTTCTATTTTTTAGTAGAGACATGGTCTCGCTCTTGCTCAGGCTGGTCTCAAACTCCTGAGCTTGAGTGATCCACCCGCCTCGGCCTCCCAGAGTGCTAGGATTACAGGCGTGAGCCACCGCGCCCGGCCTATCCCACTGTCTTAAGATGCAATGTGAAAATACACTCTTTTAAATTGGAAAGAAAATGAAAATGAAAACCAGCTATAAAGAAAACAAATGGTATGGAGGAAAAAAACCAAACTAATTAAAGTGTTTACCTCATAAACCAGCCTTGCATAGAACTTGTTGCCATCCTGTTACATTTCTTTGGTTTTTGTCTATATGAGCAAGTGTAGAGGACATTTCGGGTCATATGTAGCCCGGAGCTGGGAATGTTTCCTTGTTGTTTTGTTCCGAGAACATGCCTGGGGGCTTGCACGCGAGCCAGGGCGCCCTGACCCTGCAAACAGGAGGGGCTAGAGAGCTTAGGATGCAAACATTGGCTCTCCCCAAAACAAAACAACAAGGAATAGGGCGTGTCGAGTTGGGACAATGAGGGAACAAGGAAATTGGGTGGGACAGTTGCCAAACAGGCTGTGTTATAAATAAAGGCCTTGCATGCAGCAGGAAGTCACTGCAGTCTTCTACCGTCTTTGGGTGTGTACAAGACTGTCTTTGTCTCTGTGTTCATTCCTCGTCCTTAGGCGGGCCACGACAGCAAGAACTTCACTTTGAACTTGGCAGCACTGAACCCAAGTCTCTACAGTCTGTGTTTTTGAAGTGGAAAACTGGAAAATTCCACTACCAGGTTCCCTCCCTTGTAACCTTTCCCTGGGCCTCCTCTCCCCCGACCCCCCACCCCCGGGGCTGTTGTCGCCCTCATAAATCACCTGTAGCAAGTAGTGTACCAGGCTTAGGACTCTGCCTCACTAAAGTTAACCCTGTTATAACCGTGCCCCTCCTCCTTAAGGAAAGTGTATAAAAGACTGCTAGGCTCTTTGTCTGGTGTTCAGAATTTGGGGAGAACAAAGCCCCTCTGAAGTAACCTCCGGCGTGAAGTAAAATCTGTTCTTGCCAAATCTCCGTGTGGTACTAGGTCTATTCCCGGCCAGCTGTGCTGCAGCATTTTCACGAATGGCCATTCCCAGCTTTTCGCTTGAATAAACTCTTTAAAAGTGGAATCTGATCCTTTCGATTATTTCAGGTTGACAAGTCGAAAAAAGGCGACTACGCAACTGTCACCAACCAAGTATTGAATCTAGGTAGGTCCCTTCTGCATCTTATAAAAGCCTTTCCTTCAACCACAAACCATAAACCATGACTGGGTGGTTTCTCATTCATGAATAGGCTGTTCGCTCAAGTAAACCCATTAATTTTGAACAGTGCTTCGGTTTAATTTTTAACAGGAGAAAGAAGGGACTGGGGATCCCACTGACCGCAGCCCCGCCCACGCACGACCCCCACAAGCCAAGTCGGGACCCGCCCCCGATGACCCTCCCGCCGTCACTGCACAATCTGGGACACGCGGGGCTGCGGCCGCGGAGCTGCCCGGACAGGGCTCCGGGGCCCGGGCCGAGGTCGCCGCGCAGGGACGGGACAAGACGCCCAGGGAGGGGCCCGGCTGCCGGTCCAGCCCCACCCCGCTGACCGGAGGGACCTAGGGCCGAGCTGCGCCAGCGGCGACTCGGGTCCGCAGACTCCGGAGCGGACCGCGGGGAGGCTCGGGTCCCGCCACAGCCGGTTCCGGCCAGTTCCAACCAGTCCCGGCTCCGCATCTGGGGTTCCCCGGCCCCGCACACTCACCATTTCCGGGCTTCGGGAGTGACCTGGCGTCTTCTCTACGGCTCCCGCGACCAGTACAGGTCACAGCGCAGGTGACGACGCGACAGAAGCTGTGGCGGAGGAACCTGGGGGCCCCTCTGAGCAGCGAAGCCCGAACCCCGGAGCGCGATGAGCGCGAACAACAAAGGAGGGAACAGAGGTTGAAGGTCGCCTCCCTCTTTCCCAAGATGGACAATGCGCAGGCCCCGCCCCAGTACCCCTGATTGGATATTGCTCCAGGCCCCGCCCCCTGGAGCCTGAGTGACGAGGGAAGCGATGGGAACCGTGGACCTGCGGATTCTGACTGGCAGGTTCTACCTACAGCCTCTCTCAGACCCAGCTCCCACCCTGCACCCTGCTCAAAGGATATTTCCATTTCAGCCCAACTAGCTCCACGTTGCTAGAAGGGGCTCTGTCGTCCTCCTCACTCAATGGGCTGTCCCTGCTTCTTCCTCCCGGACGGGGCCACAAGGAATTCCAGACTCGGTGTCCAGGGGCGGGATCTGGTCACCTCAGAGCAGGAGGGGAGCCCAGGCCAGGCCAGACTGGAACAGGACAGGAGGCCTGATGTCCTCCGGGGGTCGGGAATTTAGGATGACATATGCCAGGGCTTGCTCGCATACTCCGCTATCCCCTCGCTGTGTGGAATCTCTCCCTCCTAAAGGCGGGACCTTCATTTTCAGGAGCGGGAAACGCTCACCTGCAGTCAGTTTAACCTTCTGACCTAAATACTGCTCAATTCATAAACCCTTTCTCCAGGAGACAACCCAAACTATTTTTTCTCTGAGACTGGCCGTCATAGATTTTCTTCATACATGGAAATTACAGCCTGACTGCAGTGACCCTATGCATGTCACAACCGAAATACTTTCCAGAAAACGGCCCCACGCTCTCAATGTCCAATCTCGGAAACACAGAACCCCCCAACTGCATCTGCACGTGGGTCCCCTGCTGTCCAGTGCTCTGGGGCTTCTCAGAGTCACACTCCTGCTGTGTCTGTCCTGAGCAGGTGGAGGCCCTTGTAGGGAGAGCAGGCTGCCCCGGGAGACTGAGAGGAGCCCCATGTCCCTCACTTTGCAGCCTCCAGACTGGCCTCAGCTTGGAGCCACTGGCCTCAGGCTGGGCTGCCCACCGCAGGGTGTTCACCTGCTTCTTAAGAGGATAATGGTGTTTTAGTCTTTTCTCGTCGTTAATATAGCACAAGCACATGTCTTATCTCCCTGAACATTGGAAGTAGCACTCACTGTTTTTCAATTTGTACTTAAAACATCCATTGGTCTAGAATAGAAAAATTTGGTGGGCAGAACTATTGTTTGACCCATAAAACGTCCTGGGAGTATTTTGTTTGTTTCACAGCCAACTGTAGCACATGACTAATTTTCAGGTGATCTAAAGGTAATTTTGGAAAGTGTCCCACTTGAATGTGAGATTTTAGAAAGATTTATATTACAAATATAAGTAGTTTTTGGAGATAATGTCAAGCAGAATATAGGAAACTGGATTGGAAAGTGGCCACAGTAGATGTCATGAAACCTTTGGAAATCAGATCACAGCATGAAATCCAGAGCCTGCCATTTAGGCCCCATTGCATGCTGGTAGCGCACTGCATGCTGGTACCTATAGTTTCTTAGACTGTAGCTCAATATTTGTACAGGAAGGCAGTAATGTCTGCTCCATCCTGTGTATTATACGGAAGTACACAATGGCTTTGGTATGCTACCATCAACGTTCCCAGCAACATTCCTAAGTGGGGCCCTTTGAGTCTGGTCGGGAGGAAGCTTCATTCCTGTAAACAGAAGTGGATATTCGAGGATATGTCTTGCAAACTTCAGTTACAAAGTCTGAAGTTTGGAGTGAAACACCATTTATCTTTGGTCTGGAACTGATGCTTCTAAAGCATGTCATCGGAAATGGAACTATAAGAAGAGGAATGGGATTGTGATGATTATCGGGTGAAAGGTGTATAGGGAAGGGGAAAATTTTTTTTCTATCTGGCTTCTGCTTTCAAATGTACTTCCAGTCAATAATTTCCAAAACCTGCCCACCTTTTTTTCCCCTAAACATTATTTCTCCTAGTGGCTGTGGCTCAAAACTTTGGACTCATTTTTGGTTCTTTTTTCTTCCTCATCACCTCACCTAATCATCTCTAAATTGAGTATCTTGCCATTTATAGCCTCATTTTTCATGTCATAGTTCAGGTCTTCATCTTCTGTGTATTATTGCAATAACCTTGTGGTTAATGTCTTTTTCTGTATTCCATACTACATATTGCTGCTGTGTTATTGTAATTGTTCTTTATTCATTTAGCTAATATTTATGGCGCACTTCTGTGTCAGGCCATTCACGTGAGACAGACAACCAACTAATGACTATATCATTATGAACTGAATGCTCTGAAAGAAAAGAATTCTAGAACTCTCTAGAACTCTCTAATTCTAGAAGAGGATGTAGCAAAGAAAACCAAGACAGACAAATTTATGTATTTATTTTATTTCAATCATTCATTCATTTATGAGACAGGATCTTGCTCTGTCACCCAGGCTGGAGCAGTGGCACGATCATAGCTCACCGCAGCCTTGAACCCCTGGGCTCAAGTGATCCTCCTGCCTCAGCCTCCCCAGTTGCAGGGACTACAGGTGCATGCCAGTATACCCGGCTAATGTTTTAAATTTTTTTTTGTAGAAATGGTGTCTCACTTGCTGCCCAGGCTGGTCTTGAACTCCTGAGCTCAAGTGATTCTCCCACCTCAGCCTCCCAAAGTGCTGGCATTACAGGCATGAGTCACCGTGTCTGGCCCAACAAAGACTTTTTTTTGTTTTTTGTTTTGTTTTGAGACAGAGTCTCGCTCTGTTATCCCAGCTATAATGCAGTGGCGTCATCATAGCTCACTGCAACCTCAAACTCCTGGGCTCAAGCGATGCTCCTGCCTCAACCTCCTGAGTACAGGGACTACAGGCTCCCACTCAGCTAATTTTTCTATTTTTAGTAGAAAAGGGGTCTTGCACTTGCTCAGGCTGGTCTTGAACTCCTGATCTCAATCGATCCTCCCACCTTGGCCTCCCAGAGTGCTAGGATTACAGGTGTGAGCCACCTCACCTGGCCTCATTCATATGGATATATATATATATATATATTATATATATATATATATATTAGCATCAGAGGTACCACACTGGAGCATCCATTTTAAATATGGGTTTAATTTTCTCATACCAGAAAAAGAGTTTTTATCACCTTTGACAGTTTCCAGTTCACCACCTCCTCTTACTTCCTCAATGTGGTTGATCCAGACACCTGCCTTATACAACCATGTCCTTGTCACCACCTCCTTGTGGGACAGCTAGATACAAACACACTTGACTCACCCCACTGTCCCCCACAACCCACAGGTACTGCAGATATGCAGCAGTGACCACCTGTCAGTCACAGCCTGCTTCTTCTATTCCAATTATTAAAAGAACTCACCAAGGGAAATCTTCTTGGGTAATATCCTGGAGCCCAGTAAAGGCCAAGGCCCACAGGCCCCCCTTCCACTCTTGCCCCGCATCCACCAGTTGAGTGTGCACATCCCAGATGGCTCCCCAATACCTCTTGGCTTACAAGACATGCTACCCTCCCTTCTCTCTGAAATCTCTAAGTAACACATGGTTTCTGTTACTTCCTGTGTCTCACCTGACCCACACACCTGAACTGAATTTCTATCCAGCTCAGGGCCCTCTCAGTAGGATTGTCTTGGCATCTGCCATCTTGGTAGGAATAAAATGGAAACCGGTCAGACAAGAGCCACAAGGCATTTTCCAGCATGAACAAGTTTCCTGTAACAGGGAAACTTGCTCATTGGTCTGATACTTAGGTGTTAGGTCCTCTGCCAGGATAAAAAAAAATCCTGGGAAAGGCACAATGTAAACATCCACAACCAACTCCTGCTGGAGTCCCAGCTGGGCAGGGCTAGAGTTCACAGTTAATGAGAGAGAGAGAGAGAGACAGACAGACCCCAAGTTCAAATCAGAAAAACATACAACACTTGTGAAAAACAGAAATAGAAAACTGGCCAGGTGTGGTGGCTCATGCCTGTAGTCCCAGCTCTGTGGGAACTGCACTCACAGTTCACAAGCAAAACCCCATTCAAGAGATCAAACATAGTCCCAAACTTGGGAGCCAGACCGTGACTGCTGAAATGGACCCCAGAATGGATCAGAACCTGGTGATGGGGCCGGGACACTTAAGAATTTAACTCTGGGAACTAACATACCCTCCTGTCCCCTCTGCAGAGTGTGTTATCTCCCAAACAGAGAGAGGTTCATTCACTTGGAGGATATCAAGTCAACAGACACAGGCACGTTGGCTATAGTAAGGGGGTTTAATTACTTGACACAAGTAAAGAGTACACCAGGGATAATTCCCGAAGCAGTGTGTCCCAGAACAAGAGGGTTGAGCTGGTTTTACAGTCAGAGGGTAATGAGGCATGATCTGATAGAGTCTGAGGATCGCTTGAGGCCAGAAGTGGGAGACCAGCCAGGGAAACATAGTGAGAACCCCGTCTCTACTAAAAAATGTAAAATTAGCAAGATGTGGTGGCATGTGCCTGTAGTCCTAGCTACTGGGGAAACTGAGCGAAGAGGATTGCTTGAGGCCAGGAGTTTGAGGCTGCAGTGAGCTATGATGATGCCATTGCGCTCTAGCCCAGGCAACAGGGTGAGACCCTGTGTCAAAATAAAATAAAATTCATTTGGAGTTTCTAGGGATCTCTAGCACCAAAACAATCTTGAAGGAGAACAATGTGGGGCCGGGCGCGGTGGCT
Organism: Indri indri; assembly: GCA_004363605.1. NCBI lineage: Eukaryota > Metazoa > Chordata > Mammalia > Primates > Indriidae > Indri > Indri indri. The sequence continues at coordinate 56,260 of RJWJ010005336.1, forward strand.
CACGCCTGTAATCCTAGCACTCTGGGAGGCCGACGCGGGAGAATCGCTCAAGGTCAGGAGTTTGAAACCAGCCCAAGCAAGAGTGAGACCCCATCTCTACTAAAAATAGAAAGAAATTATCTGGACAACTAAAAATATATATAGAGAGAAAAAATTAGCCGGGCATGGTGGTGCATGCCTGTAGTCCCAGCTACTCAGGAGGCTGAGGCAGGAGGATCAATTGAGCCCAGGAGTTTGAGGTTGCTGTGAGTTAGGCTGAGGCCACGGCACTCTAGCCAGGGCAACAGAGCCAGACTCTGTCTCAAAAAAAAAGAGAACAATGTGGAAGGACTCACAATTCCTGATTTCACAACTTATTACTAAACTAGAGTAATCAAAAGAGCATGGTACTGGCGTAAGGACAGATTGTTGTGGCCCGATTGCAGAACGGGGGATGGACACAGAAAGAAACACACAGACACACAGAAACACACACAAAGACGGTACAAGACTGCAGCGCCGATTGCACCAGTCGCTTTATTTTTATACTTTTCTCTGTCCGGCAGCTACTTCCTGGTAAGTAACCACCTTGGGTGCCTTGAGGAAAACACATTTTCATTCCTTCCAGACGATTGCTCGAGGGAAGCGGATGTTTGCATCCTAACTTCTTGACCTCATCACCGTGTGCAGGACAATGAGGTGCCTTGGCTTGTTCGCAAGACCCCAGGCCCTTGGCTATCTGCCATAAAGCTGTCTGTCATGAGGAATAGTTCTATTTGTTCAACAGGCCGTGTCAGGACCTGTTGACCTCTGGCCCCAAGGAGAGCACATCCAGTTTCGCTGACTCTGGGCTTAAGCCAATTTTTGCCCAGGGACGGTCCCTACACAGATAGGCCAATGGAATAGAACAGACAGCCTAGAAATAAACACTCATATATACGGTCAAATGAATTTTGACAACACTGCCAAGATAATTCAATAGAGAAGGGACCATGTCTTATAAAATGATGTTGGGAAAACTGCATGTCTACATGCAAAACAATAAAAGTGGACCATCCTTTATATCATTTATGAATGTATCAACACTTATTGGGAGATGGCTTGAGCCAAGGAGCTCCACATCAGCCTGAGCAAGAGCAAGACCCCCGTCTCCACTTTAAAAAATACAGAAATTAGCTATAGTGGTGTGCACCTGTAGTCCCAGCTACTCGAGAGGCTGAGGTAGGAGGATTGCTTGAGCACAAGGTTATAGTGAGCTATGGTGATGCCACTGCATTCTAGTCAGGACAACAGAGCGCGATTCCGTCTCAAAAAGAAAAGAAATGCACGTCTCAGGCCTTATACCTGACCTGCTGAATTTGAAGATCCGTAGTTTCCTCTGAAAGTATGAGGAGAGCGTCTTACAAGCTTGCCCCTCGTCAGGATTCGGCCCTAAGGGTATTTTATATTCCTCAACTCAGGAACATTTGAATCATCAAGAGAGTCCAAGGCTGGGGAGACCCAGGTGAATGCTAATGGGATGTTGTAACACTGGGAAAGACGTCAAGTGAGACAGTCCCATGATGGTATGGCGGAGGACGAGGTCGCACTCCCAGACCTTGCAGGGTCCAGCCCGCCGCTACTGAAGCGCGAGAACAGCCACTACTGGGGAGTCGCCACGCGCACCGCAACACTCGCTGGAGCTACGGCCATCGTCGCGCATGTGCACTGCGACCCCGCCGCCGCGCTCGTGTTTGAGTATGCGCACAGTAACAAGCATCCCAAGAAGGCGGGGCCAGCCGTGGTGGGCGGAGCGATGGAGATGAGAGGAGACTACGCTTCTGCTAGGACCCGGAAGTCAGTGTCTCCTAGGTGAACAGCGACATCTTAATGGGCACAGGCACGTGCTGGTGAGAGGGTCGGGCGGGCAGGCATTGGAGCCGCATGGTCGAGTTATTGTCGCGTTTTGCGTGGACGTGGGCCATCTTCCTGGTTTACAGATGGATGCCTTCCTGCTGCGGCCTCACATGGAAGAGAAACACACAGTGTTATCTCTCCACTCTTTTTAGTAGGCCACTAATCCCATCATGAGGGCCTTCTCTCATTGACTCATGTATCTCCCAAAGGCCCCGTGTCCAAATACCATCACGCTGGGGTAACAGACTTCAAAGTACGTATTTAGGGGTAGACTAAATTCAGTAAAGAGGTAAATAGAGGGAAGTTCAGAAAACGGGCTTTCGGCTTATGTAAGCAGATGGAACGTTATTGGTTGGATGGTGAGCAAAGTTCACCAGGGAAGAGAGGTATAATTTCAGAGTGGCAGAGAGAAGGGACACTGGGTAGCTGTATATTTGCATGGAGAAACAAAAAGTGATACCACGACAACCATCTGGGAAATCGCCGTAATTACCAAGAAAAAAGAAATGAAAACTTTTAAAAATTGGCAGTGAAAATTAAAAACAATGCTTTTCAACAAGAACAGATTCCATTAAAAGCTATAAATTAGGCATTCTATCATGATAGAAACTGTGTTGGGCAGCTTTGTTTCCCCAGACTTTACAGATGTTCAGTGAATACTGGCTGGAGAAAAGAGCACAACCTTGTGAAAAGTCAGGTTCTGAGAAATGAACTTTCCTAAAACTTCATTTAATTTAAAAACCTGACTTAGCTTATGAGTAATGATGCACCTATATATTTATCGTTCAAACATGGACACCCATGATAAGGAGAAGAGGTGCTCTGAAAAATTATGGAGGGACAACATGAACACTCGAGAGCTTATCCCTGGCTAAGGAGGATACATAATCAGATGACCTCAGGCAGTTTTGTACATTATAAAAGGGCCTACTCAGAGAGCTTGCATGTCTCAACCAGTGGAGTGTCAGAACAGGAAACATCATTCCATCTTCCTTGCCATTCGATTATTGATGAGTTGCATAGCTTTTTCTGTGTACAACCAAGTTGCTTCTTTCTTAGTGGTTCTCAAGAATTAAATTTAACATTGTGGTGTTCAAAATATGTATTTACCTTTTTTTTATGACTTTTAACCATGGCCTTACATATACAGTGTGTAAAAGATTCAACAGGCTCATAGCAATTCAGGGAGACAGTAAATGAAAGAATATAACTCATGTTCACATTTGAAATTGTTGTCCTTTTCAATAAAATTTCATGGATTGGGTATTAATTTGTTGGTGCAGGAATGAATTCACAAGTTTTTCCCTTAAAAACATCATGTTTTCAACATAAGTTCATTTATCCTAACGATTTTTTTTCCTTTCTTCTTTTTTGACCTTGCTTTATGAGAAACTGCAAATATAAAAATGTATATCTAAAAATGTGAGGCAGTTTTTGTATTTCGAGAATTGAAATAAAATATGAAAAATATAACAAGAGTATCATATTCATACCTAATAATTCCCTAATATCAATTGAAAGAGTAACATGAAATCTCATTAATTGTATAAAATTTAATTGTGAGAGGTAAAAGACTCCCTTTCATATGGAATATGGAATATGGAAATACACTTCATTTTGTCCATTAAACATAGGAGAGAGAGTGTAACCTTGAAAATATTGTGACATTCTCTGTCTGTAGCTGTGTCTGAAAGGTAGTTTCAGAATGAAAAGTAAGTGCACAGTTGCCAAAATAACTTTGGATTCTAAATTGCTAAAACTCACAAATTGCAGCGTTGCTTTTGTAATCAGATGCAGAACAGCATATGCCGTAGACAAAGTATCAGGACTCAAATAGAACACAACATCACTGCCTTCCAAAAGTGGTGAGCTTCCTGGCTTATGAACACTCTTTGGAGCAGCGTCCTCTCTGGGGTGATCCTTGGGGTTTTGTGAAGCATCAAGACACTCCCGCAGTCGAGGTCAATAACCAGGCTTTCAGCTGTGTCCTGTTATGTCCCTCACCCTGTGCTTCCATCATCCCTTACCCTTGATTGGCCATCCCAACACAGCCACATGTATCCTTTGGAAAATCCCATTTGCGGGTCATATTGATGGTGGTGTTTCTACTCTGTAGCAAATGCTATCACTGTGGATTTGGTTTTCAAGGGAGAAAGATGAGACACTGGTTGGTATCAGGAGCATCCTACTCTGACACTGCCATCTCCTCGATTCACATGACTCTTGGTACAATCCGACAGGCAATGAATCCACCCTTCCACTCAGGTGGATACATTATCTGGGCCTGGATATGTTATCTCCATACAATCAGAGCTTGGTCACTGATTGCTGCTCTCCTGTGATACTTGGACTCTGAGGAGTTTCAACAAGGATTTTTTGGACAGGAGGTTGCTGGATAATTTCAATGAACTGTTTAGACTGTTCCGTGCCAGTGTATAGATATAAAAATAACTTTTGCATGTTGCTTTTTGCTCTATGATGCTGGCATAAAAGAGCAGTTGACAAATTAGGATAAAGAGCATATTATCTGAGCAAGAAAGGCTTGACTGGAATAGCGATGCTAACTTCATTGCTTCCCAGGCTTGTATTCTGACAATTTACCTGAACATATTGGCCTCATTAGACTCATTAAGGAGATCTATTATAAAGTACTACATATTAATAGCTTGCTAAGGAATAAGTAAATTTATATATTTTAACTGAGGTATATAATGGAAAACAAGTGTCTCATAGATCATAGGAGATACTTCAGTGTTCAGGGAATAACAAAGGCAAAAACGAGTCCAGCAGCATGGGAGATGGCCTCGCCTCACCACAAGGCCAAGTCTTATGCTGTTGAAGAGAAACATGTCATACATCTGCAACATGAAACAATCTTCCTCGATGGATCAAGACAAAAACAACGGCATTCTGTAACCATGTCTCTAAAACTGGTTAATATCAGGACATTATTAATGAAAAAATATTTTTTAAAGAAAAAGAAAAACCAGTGGAAGAGAACGTATTCCAAGTCATAAAAAAAGACAAAAATTCTCCTCTTCTCAATAATGTGACTGACTGGTATTTCTCATTCTAGATAAGAACTATCGTGATTACTGAGGATAGAACTAAGTTTACCTCTTCACTGCACACAATACGGAAAAATGACTTCCTTCCTTGAATAGAAAGGAATCAACCTAAAATAAGAACAAATCCTATAAGTAATTCTCCTGAGCACCCTCTTACTGATACAGCACACATTCATTTATGGTTTGTGGTCATAATTATCACTATAATTTATTACACCCTTTTTGCAACAGGTATGGTCTTTAGCAAGAAGGCACACACAACAATATGATTTAACTTTTGGTATTATGAGTACATGAGACATTACTATCAAGATAAAAGTTGTAATTATATAAGCATGAAAAGTAAAATTTACATGAGAAAAAAAATTCCTGAAGTTATATGCACATGATAATATGGACTTCATAATGTCTTACAAATAACTTGCCAAAATTATAAACTTGATCTGATCCAAGACTGAAAACAGTTAATAAACTATTTCTAAGAAACATGCACAAAAATCCTGTTTGAATAAAAAATACATATTGTTTTTAATCACATACAATCAAACATAATTGAAATTAAACTGAGACATTACATTCAGCTGTGACAGGAAACACCCACAGTCTTAAGATACGAAGATGCTTAATTCTTACGTGAAAGTACAGGGTGAGACCCGTCACCATATAGAGGAACAAGCACCCATCTAGTTGGTTTTGATGGCAGCATTGTCACTGTCATGCTGAATCAAGAACACAGTCATTACCAGTATGAACAAAGGTGCTTACTATACAAATTAGACCTTATAGCAATTCACTTTATATAGTAGGGGAGTCAGAGTATCAGAGAATATACTCCCAACCATGACAGTCTAAATTGGTTAAATTGCATGCCTACTACACACATTATAATGTCTGAAGAAAAACCAGAGTGTAGATGGATATCCAATGTGGGGCTGGGCGTTGTAGTGCACACCTGTAATCCCAGCTATTCAGTAGTCTGAAGCGGGAGGGTCACTTGAGGCCAGGATATTCTTCATTGGCAAGCCCAAGAATTAGGAAAAATGGGCTGGAAGCAGGTATCTGCACAGCCTATATGAATCTAGCTGTCTCCCTGGATGGTGTCTCCAAACCATAACTAATGCCTTCTTCACTTCTGACTTCCAAATCTCATGGAAGATAGTTACTGGTGAATTGTATCAAGGAATCATAAATGCAATGGATTCTGGGAAATTTAGTTCCTAACACTACCAACACTGACATAAGACAATCCAGAGATCTAACTCTAACTCTAGATTTTACTGTTCTATCACAAGTCTCTCTTAATTCAAAGCCCATTATCTCTTATCTCTTCCTCCACTGTGAATCTTTTCATGTATTTCAAAGAAACTGAGAGGATAGAAGGCTTTCCCAAATTTCTTACTTTCATAGGGTTTCGCTCAGTGTAACTCCTTTCATGCTTATGAAAGGAACTGGGACAACTGAAGGGTTAGGGTTAGGGTTCTCATAGGGTTTCTCTCCAGTATGAGTTCTTTCATGTATTCGATAGTAAGTGGATCGACTGAAGGCTTTCCCACATTGCTTACATTCATAGGGTTTCTCTCCAGTATGAGTTCTTTCATGTATTCGAAAGTAACTGGAACGACTGAAGGCTTTCCCACATTTTGTACATTTATAGGGTTTCTCTCCGGTGTGAATTCGTTCATGTTTTCGAAAGGAACTGGAACAACTGAAGGCTTTCCCACAATCCTTACATTCATAGGGTTTCTCTCCAGTGTGCGTTCTTTCATGTATTCGAAATGAACTGGGAAAATCAAAGGCTTTGCCACACACCTTACATTTATAAGGTCCGTTGCCAGTGTGCTTTATCATGTGTCTTCGAACACTTGCAAGACAAGTCAAGGCCTTCCCACACTCCTTACATTCAAAAAGTTTCTCTCCAGTGTGAGTCCTTTCATGACTTCGAACAGAACTGGCACATCTAAAGGCTTTACCACATTGCTTACACTCATAGGGTTTCTCTCCAGTGTGAGTCCTTTCATGTATTCGAATGTACTTGGAACAACTGAAGGCCTTACCACACTGCTTACACTCATAAGGTTTATCTCCAGTGTGAGTCCTTTCATGTATTCGGATGTAACTGGAACAACTGAAGGCTTTCCCACATTGCTTGCATTCGTAGGGTTTCTCTCCAGTGTGACTTCTTTCATGTATACGAAATAAACTGGGATAATCGAAGGCTTTCCCACACACCTTACATTTATAAGGTACACCGCCATTGTGTGTCACCATGTGTCTTCGAATGCTTACGAGGGAAATGAAGGTTTCTCCACATTCTGTACAATCATAGGGTTTCCCTCCAGACTGAGTCCTTTCACGTACTGGAAAGGAGTGGCGATAACTGAAGGCTTTCTCACATTGCTTACGTTTATATGGCTTCTCTCCATATTCCTGATACTCATTTGGTTTCCTTCCACTGTCGGCTCTGATGTGCCTATTAAGGGATGAATGACTCATGCCAACTTCTCCACACGCACTGCTTCCGAATGGTTTTACTGCAGGAGGAGTCTTCTTGTTCAGAACGTGATCTGAAATCTGGATGAAGGTTTCTCCACATTGACTAGCTTCCTTACGTTCACACAGTCTCTCTGGAATATGACTCCTGTAAAAAATAAGCACATTATTAATGATGTGTTTATAAATGATTTTATATTTATTAATAGGTATTAGACTTATAGTTTTAATATTATCGGGAACGTGTAGGTTTTATGCCCTGTCTCAATTGTTTGAACATGAACGGACTAAATGCTGCAAGATGTCATGACCATACCGATTATCAAAAAATGGTATTCAGGCTGGGTGCAGTGGCTCACACCTGCAATCCTAGCACTTGGAGGCTGAGGCGGGAGGATAGCTTGAGGCCAAGAATTCAAGACCGGCCTGAGCAACATAGTGAGACCCCGTCTCTACAAAAAATAGGAAAATTAGCAGGACATGGTGGCATGTGCCTGTAGTCCCAGCTACTCAGAAGGCTAAGGCAGGAGGATCACATGAGCCCAGGAATTTGAGGTTGCAGTGAGCTATGATGACACCACTGCACCCTAGTCTGGGGAACAAAGCAAGACCCTGTCTCAAAAAAAATATATATATATATACACATATATATATACACATATATACTCATGCGAGGTTTTTTAATACTGTCGACAACTAAACTATTTTGCAAATACTGAACACCTATGTCTCACTTAACTATATATTTTTGAGAAAATTTCCCAATAAGAAAGAAATGTGAAGCTGGGCTTATCTGTTTTGTTTGCTTGTTTTAAAAATATCTGAGGCCAGATGAGGTGGCTCACGCCTGTAATCCTAGCACTCTGGGAGGCCAAGGCAGGAGGATTGCTTGAGCTCAGGAGTTCAAGACCAGCCTGAGCAAGAGTGAGACCCCGTCTCTACTAAAAATAGAAAAAATTAGCCAGGTGTGGTGTCGCGCAGGTATGGTCCCAGCTACTTAGGAGGCTGAGGCAAGAGGATCGCTTGAGCCCAGGAGTTTGAGGTTGCTGTGAGCTAGACTGATGCCATGGCACTCTAGCTCTAGCCCAGGCAACAGAGCAAGAGTCTATCTCGAAAAAATAAAAATAAATAAAAATATCTGACCTTCTACGATTCTCTTGAGGAAATTTGCTTTCTTTTGTGGGTGCGAATTACCTTTGATTTCTCCTGGGATTTGTGTACTTATCTTCAATGTTCTGATCTTCCCATTTTTCTCCTAAAATGTAGAGCCAGAAACGTCATTATTCATTAGCATGAAATTATAGAAAATTATTACACTCTGTGTTCATGGTACACCGTGGCCATGCCTGATTTATTAACCAAAGTATTCCCTTTCCACATTCCAAATCACTGAACAGCACTGATGAGCAAGAAGCACTTGTTCTCTAATTTACTAAGTGAAGGAACGTTGCCATCCTTACCTATAGAGGCCAGGTTCCTGAAGGTTTCCTGCATCACATCTCTGTACAGATTCTTTTGGGAAGGCTCCAGCAAAGCCCACTCCTCCAGGGTGAAGTTCACAGCCACATCCTCAAAGACCAGTGAATCCTGAAACATCCCACATGCGTAGAGGAGGATGGTGAGACTGACAGCACTAGGGACCAATTTTTTATTACTACGAAGTTCACATGATGCTGTGGACTCCCAACACTGATTCCATGACTTGGTTATAAGACTTACTCTCCGTCTACACTCACTTCTGTAACTAGACTAGAACTGAAGTATTTAGTAAAACAACAGCAGAACAGAAACACGCCTCTTGGTGGGTGCATGGGTGAATGGGGCACCCCAATGTCTCTTTGTACAATGGGTCTATAGCACCCATTGTAACAAAGATGTAGTAAGCAGCGTGCAGAGAAACATTAACATTAGCAGTCCTGAGACTCTGTATCCTTAGAAATGCATGTTCACAAAGCTTGACCTTTGGTAGTATCTGCGATCCGGATTTTGGACAGGATCCCACCAACCTAAATGACAAGAGAGTCATAACTTACTGGAAGAGAATCCCATAGCAGACTGTTTGTAGGAAGCAGTACAGGGATAGGAACCCCCTGAATTGTAACTGATGAATTACTGAAGGCTGCGTGTGGACGCATTTAAGAGGTAAAAATCCAGAAGGCCCAATCTTAGGGGGATCCCGACTAATTTATGAGCTTTACCTCCAGAAACTCTATCAGTTCCCACAGGGAAAATCAGAGAAAAATCACTTCCTGTTTCCAGCAGGAGGAGGGGAAGAGTAGCCATTATGAAATATGCCCAGAAAATTCTGTTCTTCTTAAGGACTGCCTTCAAAACAAACTATTTCCCAAAAGCCTACCAACTGTGATGTTACCAGAGCCAAACCTCCCGGGGCAAGGGGAATATCTAATTCCATTCCCCTCTACCCTTCCTGCCTCAACAAAGGAGGGGTGAGGATGAGAAATACTTACGAAAGTCACAACACAGGGACACAGGCTTCCTAAAATGAGGCCAAATTACAGGCCAATGAAATGCTTCCCATCTCCCCATACCTCACCTCCCCATACCTCACCTCCCCATCAGACAACTGAAAGGCTGCCTCACACCATATTAAAGAACCAAGTAATGGGGTGACATGAAGTGGACAATTACTAGGAACACACATTCTACCAAGACTGATTCACGAAGAAATAGAAAATCTGAGTAGATCTACAACTAATAAAAGGGACTGACACAGTAATCAAAATACCCCCAACAAATGAAAACCCAGGACCAAATAGTTTCACTGCTAAAATCTACCAAATAGTTAAGGAAGAATTAATACCAATTCTCCTCAAACTCTTCCAAAAAATTAAAGAGGAGAGAACACATCCAAGTCCATTCTACGAGGCCGAAATTATGCTGACAACAAAGATATACAAAGACATAACAAAGAAAAAAGCAGACAAATGGCCCCTTATCAATACTGATGCAAAAATCCTCAAATAAGTACTCAATGGTACAGTAATCAAAACAGCTTGGTACTGTCATAAAGGCAGGGTTATAGACCATTAGAATAGAACACAGAGCCCAGAAAGACACCCACAATGGTAAAATGATTTTTGACTAGAGTGATCATATTAGTCAATGGAAAAAAAGGACACTTTTCAAAAAGTGGTGCTGGGATAATGGAATACCCACATGTTAAAAAATGAAGTCGGAAGGGGGTGGTGACTCACGCCTGTAATCTTAGCACTTTGGGAGGCCAAAGCAGGAGGATCACTTGGTCTCAAATTCCTGGCCTCCACTGATAACTCCTGACTCAACCTCTCAAAGTGCTGGGATTACAGGCATTAGCCACCACACTCAACGCAGTTACAGATTCTTTTGTTCCTTTTCCACTCCCATTGTTTCTCTTGACTAGCATGTTTTCAATAATGGGCAAAAGTTCTGGAAAGACACCTCACCCAAGAAGATATAAAGATAGCAAACAAAAACAAAAAACAAAAACAAACCAAAAAAACTCAACCCAAACATATGTAGAACGGTGATCCGGGACACATAACCACCGCCTCTGCCAGGCGACTCGACGCCCCCCCCCACCCCACGCAACACGCCAAAGGGCCTGCCTCCGCCACTAGGAGGAGTAAAGGGGTCGGGGTTTTTTGGGGGGTTTTTTGTTTGTTTTGGTTTGGGTTTTTTTTGTATTTCTTTTTTTTTTCTATATACACATTTCTCTCAATTCTTACTTTTAATTTTTTTGTATATATATACACATTTTTTTTCTTTCCTTCTCTTTCTTTTCTTCTTCCTTTTTACTCTCTTTCCACGAGTGTGTAAGTGTGTGGGTGTATATCTGCAACCCATGACCACAGCAGCCCGATTGTTGAAGCTCCACAGCGGGGCTATTTTGCACCAAAGAGACAGCACCCTCTATTAACAGTGTCTAGTGACCAAGGAGGCCGCTCTTCAAGCTGAGACACGTAGTCACCTCTCTGCTGCGACTTGGTAGCCAGAGTTGCCGGCCAAATGGACAGACTCCACAACGGGAAGGGCTGAGTAGAGAGTGAAGGAGGCTGTTTTGCCAGCAAGGTCCTGTAGCCTCATTTTCGCTGTGACTTGGTAATCACGCCCCCTCCCAAAGAATTAGTTCCCCACCCTTGGTAGTGTGGAGGAGCAAGGGAAGCTGTTCTCTGGACTGTGACCCTGTAGGGGTGGTGGATGACCCTTGACTACAATCTGACCACCGATATTGCATACCAAAGGGACTGACCCAACATCTGCTGGGGAGGAATAGCGGGACAGGCTGCTTTCTGGTCTGGGTCCCTCAGGGGCCTTAGGCAGGGCTTCTCTAGCAGCCCTGAAGTGTGCACTTCTTACCAGCTAGACATCCCTGCCCTTCAAGGGGTGGAATAATAAGGGTTGCCACTTCCTGAGCTGAGACGCCAGGTAGCCCCAGGAAGTGCCCTTCCCCCAGCCTGGGGGCATTATCTCCCCCTCTGGCAGGTGAAAACCCGCCCTCGGTGGAGGAAAGAATCTAGAGAAGACGTTTTTCTGGCCGGGCCTTACGACAATCTCAGCCAACGCCCCTCCCACAGCCCTCCAGGACAGAGCCCGCCTCTGAAGGTAGGGAGAAAGGAGAAAAAATACTTTCCCCATAGGACTAGCCTGAATCTGTACGACCTTGGATCTAAGCAAAAGGGGATAGTTTGTTGACGTGATATGGCTGATCGGTTTTGAACACTTGACAAGAACATAACACAAAAGCTTGCGCTTGGTGCCCAGGCTGTTGCCATCTTAGGGCTTAGTGGTCTGGGAAGGAAAATCTCCACTAGAGTCCTTAGCAATTGCACCAATTGACACACCCATTAGGAATTCCTCTGCAAGAGTGCCCAATGAGCCCTGAATAACATATTAGCAGCTCTCTCCTAGCTACAGATCAAGCAATTTCTGAAGTATACTGCCTCAGGCATGCTGATTCCTGCTGCTCCTCTCACCACTTCTTAAGAGGTAACAAGGCTCAAGTAGCCCTTGGGAGTGGCAAAACATTTCCCAAAGACTCAGGCTTTTGTATGTCCCATTTGGGATTTTAGAGCCCAATTCAAAGGTTCTGGAATACCTTGACAACTGACTCCTCCACGCAAAATTCAAGCAACAAAAGAGAGAGCAACCTCATAACTAAACCCAGCGCCTTCTACCTCAACCAAGTAGTTGATAGCAGAGTCACACACACAAAAGTGACCCAACTCCTGGAAAGCTAAGCAAGGAAAAGAAACTCACTAATCTCTGTAAGCAGAAGGAGCAGGCCAGAGATAACCCAACAGGCCAAAACCCCACCAAGACAGCACAAGACCAGGGCACATCTCTTCA